>JAPDSC010081289.1:45795-83180 GCA_026290005.1 Latrodectus geometricus | reverse complement strand
CATGAATGATACAACAATTTATGAACATTTGGAATAGCTTTATATTACTTACAAATCCAGGTATTTGAGAGTTCAACAAAAAATCTGCAGCATCTTTAACAAGTTGTTTTTCTCTTTGAAACTTTTCACTCTACGAAATTAAATTTATTAAAATTATTTAAAAACAAACAATAGAAAATAATAAAAAATTTAGATTTATTTGTAAAAAAGGATTTTTTAAAGTAAATAGCTTAATTTGATTTGAAAGCATTAAATATTTATATCAATTTACTAAAAATACAATACTTAACTAATTTTATGTACTGTAATATCATAACTAATTTCTTCTAATTAAGAAAAAGATTATGATTACGTGGTTAATATAATTTATGATCAATTTTATAAAAGTTAAAAAACTAAATGCCTTGGTAAAATACACATAAAAAAAATTGCATTTTCATTTTTAACCTTATTTGTATTTTTAACCTGTTTAATAATAAAAAATTGCTTTTTCTTATTCATGGTAATTATCAAGTACTTAATAATTATAAACTAATAAGCTTCATCTATTTATAGTAATGGTTTTGTTAAGAATAATTTTTGAGAACATACTTCATAATAATTTTAGGTCACAGAAGAATTTTATAAATTGTTTGAAAATTACATGAAAATGTACAAAACTGAAAATAGAAATAAATTGCCAATAAATGCATTACTTACTTGTACATTAGGGTGTTTGACACCAGGAGAAAACACATCTGGATTGAACCTAATATCAAACTCTAAAAAATTTTAATAATTATCAATTTTTAGATATAAACAAAAGTCTTTAAAACTTATCAATTAAACTTGAAAATACCTGTTTCTTTCAAAGAACCTACACCTAATGCTGCTTTCTTTATCACTTCTCTTGTACTGTCAACTTGTAAAGGAAAAAAAATACAATATGTATCATTTAAGTTTAGATGTCATATTAGAAAAAATCATATCTCAAGAAAAAGTAGAGTTCATAAAATTTACAATATCTAAATATTTGAAATTTAATCAGAAGAAAAATCCTCAATGATCTCTGAATAACATGGAAAAAAAGTAATGCATTGCTAAAGAATACAATGTTGGAATAAAAATTACCAATATTCTCAATGTAATTCAACAATACTAATTTTAAGTTTAATCACTCTTTTTTTTTAGTACTCAATAACTAATTTGACCTGAAACCTACAGTTTAATGTAAATTTCAAACTACTATATTATATCCAAAGTGGGAATCGAACTTGATAGCAGTTGAACTGAAATATATTGGTTAACTATTCAGAGGACAGTTCTTAAGACTAAAATGCTGCAGTAGATAAATTACATTGCAGCTGTTTTTGCCAAATGATTAAATATGATAAATGACTTTATTCTGTAAATTCATTTTTGTGGCAATGAAAATGATGATTGCTTGCAATTATTGATATCAAGTACAAAATTTTGTGTGGCCAATGGCAATATCATGGGATGTGTAAAATATAGATTTAACTAAAATAACTTTGTAAGAAAAAATAAATAACAAGAAAGAAAATCAAGCACATTATGAAAATGAGAAATGTGAATAATCTTGTTCAATTTTTGAGAAATAAAAGTTACATGTAATTAATCATTAACCAAATTTGTGTGTGTGTGTTTTTTTTTTTTGTGTTAAATTTAAATATATATGTATACTAATTTTGAGTGCTGTTGAAATAAACATTTTTCTTAACATTTTATTTCACACTTGCAATATATAATTTTAAAATGTTTCAGCTTAAATAAATATAATTCCATTTGAATAACTAAAAACTTATGAAACTAATAAATCAAATAATAAATTTTGTGTCAGAATACATAGGAAAATAAAGTTGCAATGAATAATTCAGGATTTAAAATTATATTAGTTATCAATGAAAATTTGTTTTTTAAATAAATATTTCTTACTATCAGATTTGTCCTTATTTGTGATAGATTCCACAATTTTTTTGTATTCACCAACTTCTAAATTAATTTTACTTTCTTCTGTATTATTTGTGATAGATACATCATTTAGAAGATCTTTTTCACCAGTTTCCTTGTCTGAATTGCAATTTTTCGAATCTTCAGGAAGTGAATTTTCTTCTTTATCTGATTTCTATAAATGTATAATATATTTTGTAAAATTTTTATTTCGGGAAAAAACTTACAATTTTTGTTGCACAGGAATTTTTTGTGTATAAAATTTTATAATGAAAATTTTTTAAAATTTTAAATTAGAGAAAACATTAGTCTTAAAAGATATACTTATTATCAACAAACTAGATGGAAAACCACAGAATGTGCCGAGATGTTAATAAGCAAAAGTACAAAAAAAGCCATCTAGATATACTTTTATAATACATTATTTCAGACAAATAAATACATACTTAATTGTTAATTGTTTACACTTACAAATAAATATATTAAAACATTAAAGACCACGAGAATAAATTAAAAATATATTTTAGGCTGAAAATATAGAAATATTGACACATATTCTAAAAATTAAAACAGACTAATTTTTTCCTCAATTATTTACAAAAAAAAAAGTTTCAATATAAAATGTACACAAACATACAAATAAATATAAGATATACCTTATCAATTAAGTTCTTTAATCCAATTTGTTGTAAATGAAATGCTGCCAACTTAATAAACATCATGTACCTTTGCCTAATGGACAAATGCAATGAAATACTTCAATATATCACAATAATAAAATATCACAATATTTCTATCAGCAATATTTCACTTTTTTTTAAACTTCTATTAGTTCAAATAATTTACTTTTTACTTTATTATCCTATATTTTACTTTTTAAACATAAACATTTGAAATGTAATAAGTAAAATATGGTCAAATATATAAAACATTTAATTACTGACTTAAATTCTTTTCAAGATCAATGAAAAAGTTTAAACAAGTTTTTAAAAATAAATTATAATTGTTGAAATTGAACTTCAATAAAAGCATTTATTACATTACTTTAAATTCAATCTATTCATATAAATTGCTATATTTCCCAGCAGATAATCCCCACACACATATTATCAGCAAGACCTTTTTTTCAAGTAAAGGAAAAGTGTTGCATAAGCAGCAAACAATTTTCTCAATATCAGAAGCGCAATAATTGAATGAAAATATTTATTATTGATAATGTGGGTGTCACATAAAATTAAAAATATACAGTATGATTCAGAATACAATAATGTGTAAGAAAAAAAAATATGAAAAATATTTATTAGGATTCATTTTATCGTAAGGTGTGATAAGCTGAGATGAAAACACAAAATCGATCAAGAGCTATAATTCTGAGAAGATTCTAGTAAAGCTTCGATTTTTATTTCCGATAATTTTTAAAATGAGGTTAGACATATTTTAAATTATATTTGTTTCATTAATAATTAAATGAAAGAGATGGACTATTATCGAACTGCATGTATTTATTCATTTTTCTTTTGTACCACACATACTTTTTTCACTTCACATTTACAGGTCTGTCAGCATTCTTTTTTTTTATTTGCCTTTACTGCTTTCAATTTAAAATCTGCTGTAAAACTAAACATTTTCGCTTCTATATGGCGATATACAAATTTGAATATTTTCAAAATGAAATAGCTTGCATCAAGACAAACTGTGAAATTACGTTAGCGAAATGAAACAGTAATATTTTTTTGAGGAACCAAATTCACTCTTAAATGTAATTGGACAAAGCAGATTAAGTCAGCTGTTATTTTATGAAACATCTACAGCATTTTTTTTCAAAATTTACTAGTAAGATTTTCTATTGGAAAACATTTTCTTTATCAGCTTACCTGCGGCAGAATATAATATGTACAATGAAGTTTTAAACTTTTTAGCACATACACCACTGCTTATATACAGGAAAATATGGTATATATTATTTCAATCAAATTACACTATGATAAAAAGATAGTTTTCAAAATAAGCACAAGCTATATTTACTCTCAAAAATTTTAACTATTAAAGTACCAGAATAAAAATATACCTACCAAAAAATTACAGGAAAAATTATAAACATTGACATTTTTATTTGAAATATTTCATTTAATATTTAGTTTCATACATGATAGTTAATATTTATACATACTCAACAAAGGCATCAATTAACTCCTGTCGTAAGCAACACAATTTATGCTTATGATTACGAGGAAAACCCATAGCCTGTGCCTCCTTGGAAAGCTCTTCGTTTTCAACTAAAATATAAATAATATCACAATATGCATAAATAAGTCATAAATAGGGAAATAAAAAAATGCTGAAAAATATTTAAAATAAAAAATAATATAAAACTAACAGTACACAAAATTAAATTAAATGATTTTCAATACTTACGAATAAGAAAATTAACATCTGGAGGAAATGTTCTCAGAAGATCCAGGATGTAATGTCTACCATCATTACCAATTATACCCTTCATGTTAAAAATAAAAACTTTAAATCGCATTCACAAAATAGAAAACTTGAGCAATGCAAGCAATGAACAATTTTCTAAAATAATCATTTATTAGAATTTACAAGCACCTAAGTTCACAGTTTTGTATAAATTAGCTTCACAAAATTTTAACACAGTTGATAGAGCTTGCTGATTACTTTTCTTCTTAATTTTGATATATTTTGTGGTATTTATATCCTTGGACAATATTATAAGGTCTTTTGTTATTTTGATAATTTTTTCTTTTTATATCCTAAATGTGATTAAAATATATTTTTTATGTAATAGATGTATTCAAAATTCAAAAAGAATTACTAGTAAAGTACTAAATAATAGTTGCCTAGGAAGCGTTAAATATTCAATAAATTAATTATTAAATCAAACACTGTTAATCAGTGTATTGTTTACATTGTTCAGAGAAATGTAATGCTTGACTTTTCCAAGCAAAAATATTTGACACATTAAGTTTACCAAATTTTAATCGATGAATTTCATGCACAACTTCTGCAAACAATTAAAAAACTATTCAATGACTAATATTTTTTATGAACAAAATTTGTTTTAATCCAATGTTTTTAAATATCTTAAATTAAAATCTAATTTATAATAGTGATTTCTCTGTAAATTAAGTTTAAAATAATTTTTTAATTAATTTTTAAATTACTTCTATTAGCTTTAATTTTTAATAAACATTAAACAAATAATTAATTTCATCTATAGTTAAACGCTAAAAAGAACTAACAGAACAATATGAAAAGTATAGTGATAAAAAGGAAATTTTAGTCTAATGATTTATTAAGAAAGTTTTCTTAAAAACAAATGTTTAAAACAAGAAATAAGATTCACCTTGCATTCCACAGATGAACAAAGCTCAACTTCTTCATCTTCTTTATTAACAACTCTAAAACATTAAATATAGTTACCTATCTCGACAACTCAACATTATACTTTACAATACATCACTCAAGAAATTATATTTTACATTGCCTGACTGATTATATTTCAGGGTATTTGCTAATGAAATAAAAGTTCATTGAAACTAAAAGTCAGTAGAACTGTCATTTAAAATTAAAAAAATTTTCTACAAAAATTAAAAATTAAAGAATAAGTTGTAAATATATTAAAAATTAGTACCACATAAGGATTTTATTAATACATTTCCATTAATTATATTATACAATTTATGGTATATTCAAATAATGGAACACAATTTATTAAGACATTTAATTAAAAACAGTGAAACACTTGGAATATTAATGAAACAAAATGAAATCTTTCAGAATAATTTTAATAATAAAATCATCCTCTTTAAGCTTTATTCTGGAATTATTTTTTGAACATGCTTTAAATTTTTTCAACATATTTTCACTCACTAAATTTATAAAAATACATTTCAACTAAAAGTATTTCACATATACAATTAAACAAATACTTTATATAATTAGAATTAAAATATATACTTTATGCAAATGAGGTGTCTAAATTTTCTTTATTTAATAACTCAATATTCAAAATTAATTGAAATTAGAGAATTCTGTATTACCTATTACAATGTACAAATATTCATTCTACAAAATTAAGGACCTATAAAATCTAAAAAACAAACAAAATGCTTTATTAAGATGGGATATTAGAAAACAATCTTTCTTCGCTTGATAAAGAGCAAATACTATCTGATTAAAAAACCTTTATTTTTTTAATTCTTTATTTTGATTTTTAGTTTCCTTTTTAATCTATATTGATAATTGATTATTATCACTAGAAATTTTTCTTTTATTTACACATTCTGATACTTCTACAGTTTTAATCACTTGGCTAGTAGATACAAATTTTTTTTCTTTCCAGTTTTTATCGGAATGTGGCAAGTGAAGAGAGCGGTAACATTTTTTCACTTTATTCTTAACCAACTAAAGGATCTCATTGTTCAAGTAATTGTTTTAAGCTCTTATCACATAAAAGCCACTTTGTGCATGCATGCTTAAGAACTTTACGACTTTCGACATTATGCAGCAATTGTGTAACTCTAATAGATCTTTCCTTATAACACTTTATAAATAAAAAAATGATCCATCAAAATTTCATACAAGCTATAGGAAGTGCACTCAATTTCTTTTCTGAAAATAAATGTACAAAGTGTTAAAGACAACTCATTACAAATAAATAATCCTATTTTGCTTTGAGAACTGCATGAACCCCATTCTTAAGTCCTATCATTACAGGAGCATCATCAACACTCAGAGCTATACAGTTTTTCATATCAATGTTATTTGAACACAGAGTATCTAGCATCAAATTACCAATAGTCAAACCATCTGAATTTCCAGAAAAATATAATGATTACAAGCAAAGTGTTCTCCTGAAAATTAAAATATGTAACCACAATAGGGTATAATTATGTATCTGAGTCATTTCTTCCAGATCCATATTTTTATGCAGTCTCACATTTTGGAAACATTTTTCTAACAAGTGATTCTTCATGGTCAGTTACGGTAACCGGAAAATTGTGCTCCAAAATGAAAGAAGTGAAAAGACATTCAGCATTTGAACTTTCATTTAAACTGTCCCTAGCAGTAAAAAAGTTACAATTTTTAAGGTTTTTTCCAAATTATTTTAACAAATGGCAATGGTTTCTTGGAGTTTAAAATAGTCTTTAAAATCACTCGTACCTCCATGAGCAATTTTAATACCAGTACCACATAGGGTGCAAAACAAAAAAAAAAATTGACTCCTTTACGCAATCTTGCTGGACGAGGAAATTCTTCAATATAATAAAAAAAAAAACCTGATTGTATAGCTTCACTTTTTTTGCAATCACAAATATAGAAACAATACAAATTCAGAAATAAAATCATTTTAGGAAACTATACTCAAACACAAGGGGAGCATATGCTTAACTTCAAAACAAAGATATGGAGTTGAAAGCATAAGATTAAATTTCTTGTGATCAAGAAGATTAATAATTAATCACATTCAAGAAATCAAAGAGCCAGTATAACTCCCCCGCAAGGCAGGAAGAAGATTCACGAAAGTCAGCATTATTGTCACAACAAAGACAATGAGTCAAAAATATCAAAACGTTCACTTCCAGTTTTGATAATGTTTCTGAACAATCATTATAAAAATATATCAATGGATGAAATTTTTATACTTTTGTCCAAGTAAATAAAATATTTTAAAATTAATCTAAAAATACCATAAATCGGTATGATTTTACTGATCAGTCGTAAGACCATATAATCCATCTAAAACCCGTACACTGTACAGACTAATTATATAAGATGGCAGGTGTGTAAAACTGCATCTTTAAACAAAAGCTGTTTTTTCAGCAAAATTACCGTATTTTCCAGTATATAATCCGCGGATTAAGTTTTTAACAGGTGTTACTAAGACACACCTGAGTTATTTAAGCTATAATCGGCTTTGTCCAATTGCGCTCAAAAAAGAATTCGGTTCCTCGTAAAGATATTACTGTTGTAAATTTGCTAATGTCAATTTGTCTTGACATGAGATGTTTTGTTTTGAAAATATTCACATTTGTATATCGTCATATAGAAGCGAACACTTTTAAGTTATAAAGCAGATTTTAAACTAAAAGTTACAGTGAAAGCAAATAATAAAAATGGCGAGAAACATGTGAGAAGTGAGAAAGCACGCGCGGTATAAAAGAAAAATGTATAAAATAAGCACTTTGTAAATAATTCAATTTTTTCATTTAAATATTAACGAAGCAAATATATATATATTTTTTTTAATATGTTTAACATCGTTTTAAAAGTTATTAGAAGTTAAATATCGATAAGTTTACAAGAATCTTCTCGACATTATCGTTCTTGATCGATCTTGTGCTTTCATCTCAAGTTAATCGCACTTTGCGATGAGGTGGATGTAAACTGATATTTTTCATAATAAATGCTTTTTTTCTATACAATTTATTTAAATTTTTAATCATTCAATGCACTTTTTTATTTTATGTGACACCCATATTAACAGCAATACATATTTTAGGCTATTCACCGAGGAAAAAATTGCCGCGGATTATATACAGGAAAATAAGGTATATTCCATTTGCTTCAATATGCATTTCCCAACAAAATTTTATGATTTAGGTGTATATAAAAAAATCTCATTGGGCTAGATGTCTATCTCAAAAATTTATACACTGCTCAAAACAATAAAAGGACATACTCTTTCTACATGCTTGAATTACACTGGATGTAATTTTAGCAGCATTACTGATGATTCAACAAAATATAAACAAAATTGAATACTGAGAAAAACTTTGTTGAAATGACTATGGTTATGGATAGAACAGTTATAAACGTTATGCCAAAATCAAATGCAAAATAAAATCAGAAACAAATGTTCACATGTAAAGAATTCTTTGTGTAATGTAAAAAACATGCACATGAAATCTTATATTTCATGTGCACCAAACTAATGCATAAAACAAGTGGGTGTAAATAGAATCCATTACTATAAATCGAAATCAAACAAAACGAGCAAAACTGAGAATAAAATTTTAATCAAATATCTAAATAAAATGTGTATTACAATAAAATTGAAATAAAGAACCTAATTTATGATTAATAAAAATGTGAAAATTGATATCTTGAGATAACAAGAACACAAAATCCTGTCACTCTCGAGTAATCCAAGACTTTTAAAAATTTTCTTTTGCATTTGACAATATTGACTTTTTCTTGCAATATAAGAACACAAGTCAGTATTTAGAGGCAAATTAATTTCTTTAAATTAATAATTTAAATTCCTTAGCAGAATACATTTTTTAATAAGCAATTTAATATTATCAATTTGTATAATCTTTTCTTTCTCAATATAAAAACCAATCCAAGAGGTAATTTGCACAATGCTTTTTAGCATAATCATATAACTTAAAATGAAAAAAATTAAAAATATTTAGAAATTTTTAATAAACAAATACATTTATACATTTAAATATGGTTATCAAGAACTTTTACAGAATTTAACTTAACCAATTTATTCTCAATAATGTGTATTTTGGCTAAAACCTTTATAAACTTGCACACAGAAATATATGCTTAACAGTTGCTGAGTAATGTATGAAAAATTAATGTGACTTACGTGTGAGGAAGAATTTTCAATGGCTGGCTAGCTTTATTCAGCTAAAAAAAAAAAAATAAAAAAATAAAAAAATAAATAAATGAAAATATCACAAAATTGGAAAACTAAAAATATAATATGAAAAATGAAATATTTAATGTAATTTCAATTTAAAGCTTGACTTAAAAAATGAGAATGAATGCAAATGCAAATAAAAAAATAAGCTTTTAACTTACTCAGAATCTTAAAAATTTCATAATTTGAGAAATTGTAATTTGATTATTTAAACATATAGTGTCAAAAAATGTCATACCACTTACTTAGATGTGAATAAATAAGCTTTAGATTGAAAATAAGTTTTTATTAGAATTGTAAAATATATTTTGAAATGAAGAAATACCTTTTCCTAAAATATTCAGATTTTTATAAAATTCTAAAATAAGTATAATATATATTTATTATTCCCACACACAACATTAAAAAAATGTTCCCTCCAAAATGTCTAAAATACATTAAAAACACAATAAAAACATTAAAAATATCATTTTCTTGTTACTGACTGTTAATTGTTAAATGATTTCTATAGAATTTTTAATGATAACTCAAATATATAAATTACCAACATATTTTTGGTAATAATCTTTTTCAATTAAGATTTTTTTTTTTCCTTTCTTATGAAACAATATAAAAATTACTTTCTGTTTTAGCCAAATATATGTAAACAAGCATTCATTAAGGAAATTAAATTTATTCTCTAAGATCTTATATAAAATGTAAAATAAAGTAAACTGAAATGTTTGGAAAACTATAATTAAAATATTTGACAAGATATAAAGTAATTAAATTTTAAAAACAGCTTTTTTAAATTAATAAGAATTTTGAAAAATACCATTTCGAGATATTTAGGATGAGTGAGAACTGTTTTACCAAAGTCTACAGAGCCATAAACAACTGAGTGTTCTTGTTCCCGTTCCAAAATACCTAAAATAATCATTTAAAATACAAAAATTACAATTGATAAAGACATTTACAATGTTTTGGGGAATGATAACTAGAAGTTTTCAAAATTTATGTCATATTTTCCATTCAACTTAATGATTATATTGAACAAAATTATAATTTCATATGGAATGTAGAGTTATATTTTATCAATTTATTAACAGTTCAGTAAATTATAAAAAAAAATCTGGACTTTTTTTTATCAACATTTCAATTTATTCCAGTCATTAAATTAATTAACTTAATTCAAATTATTAGAAGTAAATTCATTAGTAAGTAGGCAGTATTTATAATAATTGAAAAATATGTAAAAAACAACTATTTTTAAATTTATAGTTGAATGAAAAACACAAGCAAAAG
This sequence comes from Latrodectus geometricus, assembly GCA_026290005.1. Lineage (NCBI taxonomy): Eukaryota > Metazoa > Arthropoda > Arachnida > Araneae > Theridiidae > Latrodectus > Latrodectus geometricus. Next base: position 72,274 of record JAPDSC010081289.1, on the reverse strand, counting down.
AACGTTCACAATTTGGAACAAATAATGAATAGTCATAATTTGCATTTATTTACAATACACAAATAGGTGACAGATTTTGAATGAATTATTTAAAAATTCCATTACTTTATTTGCAAATAAAATTATTATAAAAAATTTTATTTCTGGAGTATATTCAAAATATTAACTTATTGAAACAAAAAAAATATTTACCAGGAATAATAGATTGAGCAGTAACTCTATAACCTCGATAATCAATAACCACAGTACCTAAAGTATACAATCCTTCAATATCAACTGCATTGTATGCTCTTACACCTTGTAAGTCATTATTCTATAAAATTACAGTATCAATTATTTATTTAAGCAGAAAATATTTTCATAAATACAAATTATAGTCATGAATATTTAAAGAAACACAATTGCACAGATTAAGTAGTATAGTCACATTAACAATCTAAAATATTAAAAACTTGTATTTAAATAAAATTCTATTGTAATTAAAATAAAGCAAAGAGAAAGATCTCAGTTAATCTCACTCATAAAATTTTTATAGAAAAGTTATTACAGAAAAATATTTATTGAAAAATAAAATATTTACTCTAAACATGAGGAGCCATTTATTGAAAATTAAACTGGTGTCACTAAAAATGCCATTATAAAAAGGGATAAAGAAAGAAAAAGAAAACCAAAATACAGAGATTATTGGATTGGTTAAATTATAAAATACATATAAAATTGTTAAAAGCACAATTATCTAACGGTTATGGGACATTAATGTTAGTCACAATCAGATTTAGCTAATCGAGCAATAAAACTCAAATGCAGAAAAAATTATAAATACATTTTGCAAAATCTACCCAATACTGTTGAGCAATATTGAAAAGAAACATTAATATATAGATTAATTTTTGTACAGATAACTAAGCAGTAACATTAGAAGTTACAAAAGAAATTGTAAACATTGGATAAAAAAGATAATGAAATTTTACAAAATAAAAAAAAAAATACATATCGAAAAAATTTTAAAATGATTGTAATAAAAATATAGATTAAAATGGACTTCACTTTTTTGTTTTCTCCTCAAGATTATACAATGAAACACCAGATAATTCTGTAGAAAGATCATTGTAATTTGTCAATGCAGGTTCAAATTTTTCCTACTCAGAGAACACTGAAATTCATCATACCATAGAAACGATCATAGGAATTCATCATATCAAATTCATAGGAAAGTCAACAATAATCTCCTTCCTTTTCTAAATAACATGGTAGTTACAAACTAATGTTACCCAATTTATGCATAATTTACTATGTTGCAAGCATATTGAGTGGCTTAAACATTGTATTGAGACTAAGAGTGAGTGGAGAGAGATTGAAGACTGTTGGACACAATGAAAAAATTTTAGAATTCTAGTCCAAAATCCTGTACTACTTTATCTTTAGAAAACAAAACTCCAAAAATACTATTCAAATTAAAATTTAATCAGTTTCATAAAACAAATTGGTTGGTTAAAACTAAGCAGTATTCCAAGCTTAGTGAAGGAACTCCGTTCAGAAAACATCACTCCTAAATCTAATTCTTACAGAGAGAAAAATTTAAATGGTTTGTACTTCTAAAAAAAATTTAATGAGGAAAAGAATATTAAGTTCAAATTTCACATAATTTTTATTTTAGAAGATTTTTAAATTACACTTTAAAATTAAGTTATCTTAAGATTTTATATAGAATATTTAAAATATTTTACACTAACAATGGGAGAAAAAACGATGAGCTTCCTAAAAATGATTTATCAAATCATGTAATCAGTAAAACAAAATAATAAGGATGAAATCAAGTCACTGAAACTTAAGCAACTATATGAAAATATGCTACACCAACATTAATTTAAAATATTAAGACATTTATACTTTTTATCAGTTTTTTTGTAGAATTTAAAATATTTTAAATATGTAAACCGACAAACAGTTCTTAAATACTAATGTGCAATTTTATGTTTACAATGTTCAAGTAATAACATGACATTTTACCGATTAAAATCAGATTTTTAAATTCTAAAATCATAAGTTTAAAAATTTTCATTTTAAATTCATAAAATTATTTTAAATGATTAAATTTTTATTTTTCAAAACATTATCATATTTTAAAAGAATCAATTTAAATAAAGCAACTTTTATTTTTACCACATAAAGTTTGAAATGTTGAACTATTGCTTAAGAAAAAAGTAATTTAGTTATTAAACAAATTATTTTTTATAAACTTTACACGGAGAAAAAGAAATACATAAAATTGTAATTCTTCTAAAAATTTTTGGTACAAAAATTTCTACCAAAAATTCAATTAGAGAAATTTTACCCACCTGAGAGTTAAAAGAATTTTAAGAAGCATAAAAGTAATTTTATTTATGACACATGGCTGACAAATGTCCAGTCTCAGTTAAAGGGAAAACTAATTTGGAACCGTATAAGGAAGTAAAATGATTAAAGTAAGATACTAATTTTTACCAAAGAGAATTAAGAATATATTACAGAAGAAAAAAATCCTTTTTCTTATTGTTTCTCGAATTGTTGTAAAACAGTAGAAATTATTATGCTCATACCATTATTAAAGATTGAAAAAATATTAAAAAGCACTAAATGTTTCTGTCTGGAAATATAAATGAAAATTAACAAATGCAAAGAATTCAAACCTAATTTACTAATATAGTCATAGATACAGTAATAAAGCAGAACAAGCAGTCAAAAGAAAAAAACTAGATGTAGGCAACTATCTATCTGATCACTTGTCATTAAAACAAAATTTCTTTTCTATCTCATTTATTACATCCCCATTACTTATTTTGCAAAACGATTTTAATAGCTGGATTAAAAAAAACTTAAGAATTAAAATGGATTGATGGTGAAACAGCAGAAATAAAACTGAAGATTTTGCAACTAAAATAAAAACATGGAAAAAATTAAACAATTTAAATAAGACTTACTGGTGCAGAAAATGCAGCTGCATCACCACCAACTTCTTTGTAATGATCACGAACATCGAAACCAAGACTAAAGAAGATGTTATTCCAAATAAACATTTGCATTCTGAAAAAAACATGAAAAACAGTATATTTTTATTAACAGAAGAACTGCAAACAGCATTTTATAAGCAACTTTTAAATGCTCCATTAAAAATTATAAAATGCAAAATAATATTTTATGCACTCATTAGAACTTTATTTTTGGACATTTAAACAGGTATTAAGAAAAACAAGTCAGCTATATATATATATATATATATATATATATATATATATATATATATATATATATATATATTCAAAATTACACTGCATTAAGATTCAAGAAAGTTTTAAATCCAGAAATTATCAAAATTATCTGCCAAACACATCTAACACAAAATTGCACTAATCAGCATAATAAATTTCACAACTTGATTTAAATTAGCAAAACTGTTAGCATTTGCTAGTTTAAATCATAAATTATTTAAATCACACTCTAAAACAATATAAGATTTTTTAAAAAAGCATTGCTTAAAAAAAATTTACATTATTATATTTTTACAACTTTATTATTATACTGATTATCACTAAACTATAAAATAATCTAAATTTCATATACAAAATCATTCCTCTTATTTCTTTTACTTACACATATTGAGATAAAACTATATGATTAGGAATATTTAAATTAGTTTTAATTCATCACAAGACAATATTTATATGGACTTTTACATCTATTTAACATACACAAATATTAAATAATTCTAAAATATGTTCCTTAAAATTTATAAAGACGTAATTTTAAAAAAAAGAAATTACAATCGATTTTTTAATTGCCTGGAAAGTTTTCGACACTAATATCTAACTTATTTGCAACATTTAACAAATTAGCAACGTTTAACCTAAAACTATACACAGATTCCAATTTTTTTTCACTACTTTTACTTTTAAGGATTTTATAAATAATAAATGTGTAGTTTTATATTTAAGTAATGATATACATTTAATTTTTCTAATCTGTTGAATAATTTTCAATAATAAAAATAAAGACTAAGTTTAAGTAATTTTATCCTTTGAAAATAGTATAATATGTAATAAATATTTAACACATAATTAATTATTCTTTTCATATGACCTCTTAAAACATATGGTCCAAATACACATAGAAATGAATGTTTACTTAGTTTCTTCTCCAGGGTTCAAAGCCATGACATTACCATCTACAACAGCCATCGCACCTCTAGTAGCAGCAGTTACAAAATCACTGTGCACTTTAAAAATAGCTCTTTCACGTATAAGTCGTTCAGGTAATGTTTTCCTAGGTAATTCCCTAGTAGTCTGCAGCTCTTCATTCCAATCTCTGGTTTGACCAGGAATGTGTTCTTCATAGCCGAGTTTAGCAGAAAATGCTACAATTTTTTTTAATATTAATAAGCATAATACAATAAAGAAAAGTTTAATAAATAGAATAATGTATTTAGCTATTATTATAGTAAAAATTACTCATACAAATAATTTGTCAAACTTTTAGACTAATAAACTTCTCAGTAAAAATACTTAAAGATGCATATGAGTAATTCTCAATTATGAGATGACAATTGCACTAAACAAAATATCAATGTTAAAATAGAACAGATTATCAGAAACAATATATAAAGTCATAAAAGAATGGATAATTTATCTTTCTTTAAACAGTTTTAATTCTAAATAATAAAAACTCAAAAATTATATTAAATTATTTATAATTTTACATATAGGCAATTTTCAATAGAATGAAAATTTTCAAATAGGTTTCCCATTATAAAAATAATGTAATTATAATAATATAATATAAATAATTTCCTATAATAAAACACATTTTCTTTACCATCTTCAGCTCTAATTGAATCCACTGTGTGTTCCAAATTTGGTGCAGTCCAAGTATAAACTTGATATGGTGTAGCGACACGTTCAAAAGGATGTCGCTGTGTTCTCTTTTTTTGGATAAGATTGAAATTTCTTTTAAAAGTAGGACTAACCTAATGAGTAAAAATTTAAGATAAAAATTTTAGCACTAAAACTAAATTAAAACATTAAAAACTAATTTTTAATTTAAAATGAATTTAAGTTTAAAACTGATACTACTAAAATTTATAGTATTTCAGAATTGAGCTTTTTCAGATAGAACAAGAAGAGGCATGATTAAATGATGAATGTGGATATTTTCCAGATTTATTTCTGGAAGATATTAATTAAAGCATAGTTAAACAGGAAATAAAATTAACAAAAATATAAATCTTAAATTCATAATTTATTTAATGAAACATGTGATTAAATTAATTGATAAATTCTATAAAATTTTTTTAATTTAACTAAACAATTGATTGAACATATATTTCATTTTAAATTTAAAGCGGCAAATTAAAATTTTAACCACACAATATCCATAATGAAGACATTTTGCCCAATTAAATTTAAGTTATTTCTTATTTGTAGTTAATTCATTCAGTATGTGTTGACATATCTAAATCCCAAATTAATCAAATAGTTCTGTTACATTTCTAAACCTGAAATATTCAGTTTACCAGAACTTTGCAGTATCCAGTTTATATAACTTTAATTTCACTTCATTCAGAGTATTCAGTTTTCTTCACAAATTACAACAGTATACTATATTCTTTATCAAACAAGAATAAAACAGAACTGAAATAATTTTGATAAGAGTTGCTTTTTTTCAAACTGCTTAGTAAGAAAAAGAAAGTTTTTTTTTACATTTAAGAAAATACAGTAAACATAGCATAATTTTTTAAATATAAAAAGAATGTTAATCTCATTTTAGATGAATATACCTCAATAAACTTCTCTGAGGCCATACAGCTTGCATGAGTTTCAAAAACATTTTAGCAAATTAGTTTGTTCAACGACTTTAAATTGGGAATTCTTTTTACTATTGATAAATTAATTTTTTAATAATTATTTTTATTCATAAATATAAAAATTAAATTTATAATTAATAAATTAAATTAAAAAAATAGAGCACGTTATATAGTTAACAGTTACCAGAAGGTAATAATTGAGTAATAAGTATTCCAAAATACTTGACAAAATTAAAAACTTTACATCATATTAACAAATTCAAAAGTTGAAAAATGTTTTTTGACCAAAAATAAACTGTTGAAAACTTACCTGGCCTAATAAATCTGCCAGAGAGTGAAAAATAAGTTTAGGAGTGGCAGGTCTTGGATTAAATTCTTCATCTGTAGTTCTAAAAGAAAAATTAAAATAGTTATGAACAAAAAGAAAATTTTATAGAAAATAGTAACATTTATATTTTGTTGTACATCAGAGGCTAAATTATACAATGTTTAAATTTAAATCTTTACAAAACCTTAAGGAAATTTAAAAGAATTTCAAAGAATATAGAGTAAAAAATATATCATGTGCAATTTATAACAAAAACAAAAAACTGGATTTTAATACAGATGAATTCAATACTTCAAATTTTCTAGTTCAGATAATCAAATTATAAAAACTCCAGAAAATTGGATTTCTAGAAAGAAAAATGAAGACAATATATAACAAGATATGTTTTTAAAATTTAACAGCTGTATAAAATATCTACTGTTAAATATTGTGATTAGAAAGAAACATTAGGGACAAGAATAAACCTAAAATACCATTTACACAATTGAATTTGCAAAATACATAAAAAATTGATTGATTACAAGATAAAATAACTCTTCAACAATTTATTTTGACACATTGAAATATAATTTTAGTCATACTAGAAACACACTAACCTGAATAAAAAAAAAAATTCAACAATTGTTTTTATAATTCTAATAATTTATTGAACAACAGGGTTAATTCACAAATAGTATGTATTACTTTAAGTATATTCAAATTAATAAAAATACTGAATCCTTATTAAATTTGAACATTAGAAATTTGTTTCAGGCTTTAACTACAAAAATGTAATTATGTAAACTGATCACTTATGTTCATCAGCATTAATTTCCTATTCTCCTTAACCTTCTCTAATCTTCCTAACACCTTGCTCTTTCAAAAAGATTGTAAAATTTAAAATAGATTTTGACCACTACGAATCTCTCTTTTTATAAAATAACTCAATTACTGAATATGTAACAATATATTATGTGGATTGATTTTAGTTTAAACATAAAATTGAAAATTAAAGAATGCTTAATCAGTTTGAAATCTTTTAGACAAATGAATTATTTTCTTTACTTTTACAATTAATATTTAGAATTTTTAATTATTAATTTAAAAACAGGTATTCTGAATGGTATTTTGATAAATTTTAGATGTTAAAATGACTTATAATAGTAAATACCACTATATTTGTAAATAAACAAAATAACATGCATTAATGTTAAAATAGTATTTACTAATAGTAAAATAGTTAATAAATAATACAATACATTTATAAACACACAACCAATAGCATTACTTACTTCAATGTTTAAAATTTTATTTACCCTATAAGATTAAGCATTATAAGAAATCAAAAATAAAATATATGCATTTATAGTTTTTAGTAAAAATTTAATCTTTCTCACTCATTCAGATATATATCCAAAAACTACAAGTGTTTGATTTATTTTCAAGAAATAGAAACGTTTTTTATTACATTAAGTTATAACAATGAAAGAGCAATGTGAAATTGAAATACTTACTGATTAATATAAAAACCACGAGTAGAAGCAGTAAGGTGAAGCCTTTTGTCTTCAGCAGTAACAACATATAAATATAACAAATCACCTAAAAAGATTAACCATATAAATTTAAAACTATACAAAAAATTTCTATTAACAGAAAATCAGCAAATACTATAAACATCAAATGGGAATGATTGAACTGGTTTTTTTTTTTTTTTCCTCCCCATTATCTAAAAATTGTTTATATCTACTTGCCTAAAGAACTTAAGTAATGTTTAACTAAGTAATGAACTTAAGTAATGTAAAGAACTTAAGTTAGTTTATATAAATGATTTCAGTCGTTGAACATTGAAACTTTAGGAGTTTTTTTATTTTGAAAATACACTTATAAGAAATAAATTCAATATTAAATAAACAAGGCTTGGGAATTGGTTAAACAAATTTTATAAAACACAAGTTAAATTCAATTTTAATTTGCGATTATAAAATCTTCCATGACTTTTAGTGTTATCTAAGTTAAGTATATTAATATTATCTAAGATAAGTATATATAAGTGAGCAAAATTTATCACAGTGATAAATTTAACATAAGAACTTTATTAAAATATTCTTAACATTAATTGAAGTGGTAGTCAAATGAATCAAATCATTGCTTTTTTACATAGAATAAATTCTTTGATACGACAACTTTACCTTTAGGTTAAGACAAAGTTCAATCTAGCTACAATTTGATAGCGATTCTAAAAGTATTTACTATCCTTGCATTTCATCAGATCTTAAAAGGTATTTATACATAAGCACTTTAGAATGATAAATATAATTTTAAAGTTCAATTCTTTTAAATTAACTAATCTTAAAGTTTAGAATTAAAAATCTGTAGTTTTAAATTCTTGCATTGAGTTGAAGCTCAAATATTTTTTAATGAATTGAATACTTATTGTTTTTACTATGTAAAAAAGAATATATTTATCTTTTCACATATTACTGATTATAAAATGGTTTTAAGTTATTTTATTATTTTTTTAAATGTTCTCATATATAATTGAAATGAATAAAAATATTACTAAATTATCTTAATATATAAACAAGATGTAGTGCAGTCATTTTTGAAGCACATGTTATCTAATTAAATTCTGCAAGAGAGAATATTCTCATACAAACAAATTTATTCGTGTTATTTAATGATAAAGCCCTGTTAATAGTCAAATGGGTTAAACAGAGTGCTTTTTTTTTACGTTGGTACCTTTGCTTGATAAATTAAAGAAATTATAAATAATATGATGATTTTGTCCAGTTATTGATCCCTGAGAGTATGATTTTTTTTTTTAAAGTCAGAGTCATTACTTTAATATTTTAAAATGAGTTATTATAAAAAAAAAATTATTTAGCAAAATTTTTGATAATTTTAAATTTTAACATATTCAGTTTTTTAATATTAAACCCTGTTATAAAAAATCATGATATTTCAAATGGAAAATAATATAATATTTCCAATTATCATTCAGCAAGAATATACGGTGTGTCCAAATCAGATGTACCTAATTTGGAGAAATTATGCTTAATAGGGAGCTTAAAAAAACACAAAATTTTTTTAATTAAATACTAATATTTATAAAGTTAACATAAAAAATCAGTACACTTCCATGTGAGCTCACTCGGTATCATGCTAGGAGATCCGGGTGGCCAAATAATTAGACCACTGCACCTGATCCATTGTTTAGGGAAAGCTGTATCTAAAAATGCACAAACATGCTTGCTCCAATCAGGAGGGACCCCATCCCATTGAAAGATAAGAGTAGATTATAAATGCAGCATTTGGGGTATTGCGTAAATTTGTAACAGGTAATTATTGCCATCACTGAAGTCTCAGTAACGAAACAAATGGCACTATGATTATATCATGTGAAAGAACACAACAGACATTTACTTTTTCTGCTCCATTCTAATTTGTGTAACGAATGGGGATTCCCTAAGCTTCAAATTTTGCAGTAGTGCTTATTCACTTTGTTGATAACATGAAATATAGCTTTGTCTTAAAAAAAAGATACAATTTAGAAAATAGTGTTCCTTTTTGATGTGAGATAACTAGAACAAATAATACATGCTGTAGCCCATCCTTTGTTTACAATTTCTTCACAATCTGCATAATATACAAATTTATATGCACAGAGGATTCCATAGCTGACTGCAAGATTGATTTATGAGGACTCTAAACAAAACCTTGTTGAACATCTTCCACGTGTGAATTAGAAGAATGTGAATGGCAATCACCTCCTGATCTTTTCTGTATATTTACCATTTTGAGAAAAATTTTGTGCCATTTTTTAATGCTCTTAACCCATAATGAATTTCTTTTCTAAACTTTTAGAAACATTTATAGCACTATTATTTGATTTAAGCCTTCTTTTATGATGCCATTTTGCTGTTTGGCAGCTGATAAAAAGCAAAAGTGTGTCAAATGCGAGAGAAAAAATCTTTACCAAACTTAAAAAAAAATTAAGCTGTCAAATTTAGGCAATATGCATCCATAGCACTAAAACTTTTTTAATAAACATTTGATTATGACACCCCATATAATAGTATTTTGATAAGAAGTAAACAATTTTATAATAAACAATTAGAATGTTCTTTCAAACAGTTAACCCCTTCCAGGCTCATTTTATTTCGGGATTATGGATAAAAAAATGTCAATTTTTTTATGCTTATTTTCATACATACATATCTTTTTAAACATAATAGCATCATTCGCATGCAACATTTCCTAAAAATAAATGTGAAAATATCTATTTAAATAAATAAGTAATAAATGAGTATTTTCCTGTAAAGTTGGCTTTCTGCATGGCAGATTCTACTCCTATCTTAAATCTACAGCTCAAAAACACTGCATAGTGCTGCCATCTAGTAGCAACAATAGTAAATAAAATTATCCGAAACCAAAAAAGGGACATGTGAAATAATTCGGGAAAGACTGGTTGTGCAGTGTTAATTTTCACAGTGCCCGAGCTACACTCGGGATGAGCCAGAATGGTACATTTCGCTTGCCTGAGTCCAGCTCGGGAAAAGCCGGGAAGGGGTTAAAAATAAAGAGTAAATGTTGAACTCAAGGTCTTGAAAAAGCTAAAATAATAACCATTGCCAACTATCAAAAAATTAATATTCAACTCAATAAAAATATAACTTCAATGTTACTTAAAAATATTAATACAATTTTCGCTGTAAGCAAAAATTTTATTGGCATATGTTATATAAAGTCTGAATTTCTTACAGAATAAACCTAATCCCCATGTTATTTTCAATGATTTTTTTTTTTATTTTAAATAACCAAATTTCCTGATTTTTTTCTCCCAAATGATAAATGAACAAATGCAAATGAAAAAATTAGTTTGGCTCAGAGGATGTTACTTAAACCAGTCAAATAATAATTTTCATATTAATATAACATAAAAGCAGAATTAAAACATAAATTATAATTTATTTTTTATAGCATAAACTATAATTAACCACTTTGTTATAATATAGAATTAAAACAAAGTGATTTGAAAATTTATTCAATAAATATTGTATTATTAAAAGTATTGTATAGTCCATATCCTAAATTTATTAAATCTAGGATTTCTGTGAATATTATAAAATCATGTGAAAGAAGCATTTAATATACAAAAATAGTGAATCAAGCTCAAAATGTGCAAATGGTCAAAATGCGAAAATTGAAAATCTCAAATTTTTCTTTTAAAATATTTCAAGTAAAAAGAATTGGAAAAGAAACCTACCACGCAACTTTCTAATGCCTGGAGGAGGATTCCACCCACTAATTGTAAGCACTTTTAAGGCAGGAACAATCTGAAATATTGAAACATTTACAAAGCAAACCTAACTTAAAATTAAAAATATTAATGTCCTAACTAAAATATCATAAAAATAAATTTAAAGATAACTGTAATACTAATCAAACTTTTACATATGTATGCAATATTATAAATGACTAGATTTGTGATGCCAAGGAAATTGTCAGAAATAAAATGATTTGATGTAATATTGTGATTCTTAAGTAAAATCTTAGTAAATTAAATTTTACAATAATATTCTGACTTGAATGACATTTTTAAAAGAATGCCATAATTCACTAACACCTTAATAACTTTTGCTATAATAAAATTAAAATTCAATCAGATCTTAATGGGTAAAAATATACAACAACTTTCAGGATCTATTTCATATTTTTATATACTTTTTTTAAGAACAGCAGAATCTGAGTGAGAATTTAGTTTCCGTCCAAACTCTATATCAGCTTTGATGAATACAAATTTTTGCAAATTATTCAACAAGAAAGTTGATTTAAAAATACACTTGAATGCATTGAAAATGCAATTTTAATACATTATTAATTATAATTGCCAAAAAATATACAAAATAAAAAATTAAAATATTAATATAATTTTTATGATAAAAATATTTTCATAGTTTACCATGAACCTTAAATATACAATAGCTGAAAATAAAAATATTAAACAAAATATTTCTTGCAATTAAATTACACATTGGAAACATTAAATATTTAAATATACTGTTCTTAACATTATAATTTTTATAATATTCACAATGTGAAAGTTAAAATCCTCACAACTTCATTCAAATAATTTTAACAAAAAACAATTATATAAAATATAATTAAATGCAAATTATATCAAACCGAAGAGCTATGAAATACAGTATTTAAAAAACTATGTTAAAAAAATGATAAAACAATTTATTAATCCCACATTCTGGGAAAAAATATCAGAAATGCTTCAAAAACAAATAAAATATTTGATTTAAATACTTTTTAATTATTACTAAGAAAATTTAATCTCTTAAAGTCAGTACGAGTAACAGTCTATTGGAATTTAAAATAATCATATGCTTTAAATAATCTAATTTAATTAGTTTTAAAAATTCCAAAAAGATTAATATTCATTTTACTTTTGTATGTTTGCTTAAACTATATATGTATGAACAAGTAAGCATGTAAATATTACACAGATATCTTTATTTTACATCTTAGTTCAAATTTAGTTGATCATTCTTTTGAAAAAACCTCTATAATTTATTGTAATCAAGAAATATCAAACAAATGATACAATTAGTCATTTGAAAATATAAAATTCAGTATGTCTCATTTTACTAAACTTAAATATTGTGCACACTAGACACGATAAACTGTAAAATTCAAGTTAATTGTTTATGAAAACATTTTAAACAAAACCAATTTTTTCTGGTATAAAACTATATGCAGCTACCAACTATATAGTTTGTAATATACATTTAAGTTAAAATCTAATCACAATAACATTTTAATTTTGCATTACTTTTATGATAAAAGAGAATTTTCTTTAATAACTACCAGTGACATAACTACATTAAAAAAGCAATTTTAAAATAAATACCAATTCTGGTGAAAAACAGAAAAATCTAATTCCTGATAATAACTGCAAATAAATGAAAGTTTCTTACCTTGAGATCTTTAGATTGGGGTTGCAGAGGTAATAAAGGTAATTCACTGTGCCCAGGCAGAATATAATCCAATGGCGTGCAATCCACAGAATCAGGACGGTTTTTTTTCTTCTCTATCAGATATAAAGGATTATTATATTAAAAAATCATCACTGATTATAATTTTCGTACACAAAATTAATATTTCGTTTATATAGCAATTCACATTGCTATGACATTATATAATGATCAAGATGGTTGAAATTTTGTTATTGTAAATAAATTTGTGTGTGCAATTATTTAAATAAAAAATAAATCTTGCAGAACTTGAATTAAGATCATTAAAAAGAGAATTATAAATATACACACACTTCTTAAAATTCTCATTACCATAAATTGATTGGTAATTGCTGACTCTAATGCAGATTTACTCTCTCAAACTTACATTACACATAAAACTGATTTAGGATTTAATGCTTAAAATAGATTTTGAATTACTAACAAAAAGTAAGGATTAAATAGATTAATTATTAAGCTGAAAATAATGTCATTCAGTTACATACACTCACCTCTACATGTTAAAAACTTTTAGCATTATGTTCAACAATCTGAGTATTTTTTTTAATTTATCAAATTTATATAAAAAATATATATATTGCTAATTCTAAGAAAACTAATTAAGAATTTCAATTTTTTGTTAAATATATATTCTTAAAAAATTCAACCTTGCGCTTGAGATGGTAGTTAACCCATGAATATAAAATCATAACAGTGAGCATGTGACCAATAGCATTGCAATATATAAGGGTAAAAATTTTATATGAAAACAAACAATTGAAATAAACAGATGTATTTCCAGTTCAACAACATTTTGTAAGAAAAAAATATTAAATTCACAAAGACCAAATACACAATATAAAATGAAAACTATAGACTTTAGAGGTACAGTAAAAAAAGCTTAGCTATCATGATCACATTTTGTTCTAATTAGCAATAGAGTTATATATACATAAATAAAAGAATAGCAAGAAAAATAGTTTCAGTATCACAGAATAATTCCAGTTAATGGCTAATATAAATTATTATACACAAATCAGTAATCTAATAGAATGTATGAATCAGTCAAATAATAGATGTAGTTCAACATTTTTGGAAATTGGAGCTTGAGTGATATAATACATTCATGTGCTACCTTAAAAAGTACAATGTACCTCAAACTTTTTCTACTTTGAATATCTACAGAAAAAACGTTTAGAGACACAAATTTTCATAATCAAAGAAGATGTAAGCCAGTCACAATGATGCAATCACTTGAAATTTTTCATTTATTAATAGTAATAAAACATAAGAATTCAAGTAAATATTGCAATCAATATTCAAAATTAATACGTAGCAAACTACTGCCATATTTGTCCAAAGACTGTACCTAAACTATTTTTATATGTATTTAAAAAAGAGAAAAAAACATGATTATTGGACATACTATTAAATTTATGAGTTCAACTATTTGTAAACTGGATTTCAACTATATGGAAAATGTGACTAACAGTTTTTTACTCAAAATCAATGAATTAGCTGGAAGAATTCTGTATGCACTTTAATGACTCAGTGAAACAAAAATAGAAATAAGTAATTATGACTGGCATTTAATAATTTACATTTAAATTGCAGCCTTTAAATATATGAATAAATTTCACATTCAAAGCTCATTTAAAATTATCTAATAAAAAATTACATTATGAACAAAACTTAGTAGTCAGGAAATTATTTGCATGCATCTGTGGGAAGTAAGATATTTGATTTTAAGTTTAGTTTGTCATTCAGCAGTTATTTTTTGAATGAAAGTTAATTAGACCAATACTTAGTTTAAAATGGATTCCAAACCATTAATATAAATGGAATTCAAATCCACAAGTAGTAGAGCAGAAAGCCATATAAACAAAAACTATGCTAGCCTAAGTTGTTAGTTCTGACACTGAATTCTGGGTTCTTGGTACTCAATATCAGAACTTTTATGAACTTTCACCATGGGCAAATGTATTAAGGAATTAAAGTTACTGACAAATCAGCACATGCCCATATCTCACACACGCACTTTTATATCTTGCATTATTTTATTTTTAATGGTTGAGATTAATAATAAAAATAGATAAATAAGTTTAATTACAATCTCATCTAACATAGATGGCATATGAACCATTTTTTTACCAGTTCTTCTGGGGGGGGGGGGGAACATGCTTCAGGGGTTAAGAATTGGAATTTCTGGTAATTTTGATGGTACTGGAGACTAATTTCTTTGTAGCATTTTCAACCATCTAGTGAATGTAAGGATTTTAATAATGACAATATTGATATGGTAAGTGATAATACTTGATTATTTTGCAAACAACTTACTGTTTTTTAAGTCTTTGACAGTTTGCAAAAATAATTTTAGCTTATAACAATATTAATTTCAATACATATATATTTATAATTTTAAAACTAATTTACAATCTGAGAAGGTAAAATTTTAATTACATGACACAAAAGATTTTTTAAACATAAATTTAGAAAAAAAAAATTTGGTATTAACATAAATCTGCCAAATGTATGGTTGTACAATAAAATCCACAATGGAAAGAAAAAAAAAAAAACTTGCATAAATTTATGACAGATTCACTTAGAGATATCAATGTATAATTACAATGTTCGACTTTTCCTTTAAACAAATTTTAACTATATATAAGTTATATAAGCATATTTGAAGGCACTTTCCTTTTAGAAATTTCAAAAGCTTTTTAACTTAAAATTAAATTGAAAAAATTTACGCAGGGGAATAGAAATAGATCCTTAACTGAAACTTTAAATCATCTACGATTACATGTAGACCTATTACTTTTAAAGTTGAAATAATGGTTTCAATTGAATGGGTTTGAAAACATTTGTTTTTATATTTTTGGTAATTAAGATTTATGATGTCAGGTATATAGAGAAAAAATTTGAGGAGTCTTTTCAAAACTGCAAAATTGCTGACACACACATACTATTTGATAGTAATCACTTTAAAAGAAATTTTAAAAATATATAAATACACTAAAAGAGAAATGATAAAAATTATAAAATGTATTAGCTTGTATTTTTACATTTAATAAAATTGGCAAAATTGATATATTACTCTAAATTACAATTTTATAATTTATTCTCCTTAGTGCAGATAAAACTTTCTTTAAACAAACAAAAATAAGTTTCACTAACCTAAAATGTCACCTTGTGTAACAGTGTTTAGAAATGAAAAGGAACTACACTCAACACCATTATATGCATCAGCAGGATCCAAAGACTTTAATAAATCTCTTATGTGTCTAACATGAATTCTAGCTTCTCGTACAGTATATGGTTCTGTAAAAAGGAAATTAAAATAAAGCATGACTATACTAATTATAAGTTCTTGTTAATATGAATAAATGAATATTAATGTATAATATTTTAAAAGCCATTAGAAAATTATTTATTTCATATTTTAATTCTCTTTCTACATACACTAAACAAAAGGGAATATTAGATGTAATTCATTGGATTCATAACAGGAGAGAAAACTAGTTGGAAACATAGGACAAACAAATTAAAGAAATAAAAAAGCTTAATGCCATAATTAAATAAAATTTGGTTATTCTTATATAAAATTTTTTAATAAAACTTATAACAAAAATGGATAAAGCATTTGAAGCTGATGACAATAAAAGATTACAAAATTTTTTTGTTAAAATTTTACATTTCTTTTATCAGGCTAATATTTTTATTTGTTTGCTCATAAAAAGGTCTTTTATATAAATCATTAAAATAATTACTACTATAGCTCAAAAATTAAATTAAATAATTTCTTATTTTGCATTTTAAACAAATTTTAACTTAAAAAAACAAAATTTTAAACAGTAATACACAAAATAAAAGCAAATGTAATAGGAGAATGAAGAAGTTTAATATAATAGTCATATTTAACAAACCAAACAATTTAATACAAACCTTCAACAACTTTGATAACAGAGCCTTCCCCTAAGCCTTCAACTGTTTTAAGCTCAGCAAAATTATCCATTGTAACACCATCTAATTGTAAAGAAAAACAAGTCCTGTGACAGGTCTCTTCTCTGTCCATTAACATTTGATGAATTTCTTGCACTAACTCAGTTGAACTCACCTAATTAATCAAAATATTAATTTAACACGTCTTTTTAGAAATGGTATGAAAAAGCATTCCTGAGCAATAATTTAGAAATATTTGTGCACCCAAGGATACATAAAAGTAATAAATAATATATTCATAAATAAATTAGTTATATTCTATTTAAACAATATTCCTACTGAAATGAAAAGAAACAGAAAAATTAGCTTAAAGTGATTAATGTTACTTAAGCAATACAATTAAATGGCATTTAGTGAACCAAAAAATGTTTGTCTAATCAAATTAAATTTTCTATTTTTATTTCTTTCAGTTTTATTTCAGGTTCACAGATTTATTTTTACTTAAAATATGATAAGCAGTTGATAACAAATATATCAAAATATAAGTACATTAAAAACTTATTTAATACATAAAAATATATTCTGAATAAGAAAACACATTAATGAAATTTATATGAAGTAAAATACTTAAAAAATAATAAAAATATTATGAAATTATTAATTGTGGATGTATCAAATTTTTGTTGTAATTACAAATTTTATGAAAAATTGCTAAACATCCTTACATCTTTTTTTCCCCCCTATAATATAACTCTGCACAAAATATTTAAAAATAGTCAAGCATTTTATTTGAAAATACTCTTAATATTAAAAATTTAATCACCCTATTTAATTTTATAATTAAAGAATGTATCAAACAAATTTGGTACTTATGTATTAGCATCACCACAGACAATTTTATGCTAACCCAGATTAACATCACAGAAATTTTTCTGAGATAACAAAAGAAGGCTATAACGAGAAGATTCTTACTTCTATATTTTATTTGAAAAAATTTGATACTTATACATACTAAAACCTTGGCAATATTAGAAGATAAACACTTTCATTGGAGAAACTACCACAATTTAAATAATTATATAACACTTTATTTTAGCACCTCTATAACCTATGTTAGTGCTATAGATTTTTTAGGTAGTCATCATATTTTTTCAGATCACTAGTTTTGGCAACATATCTAGGTAGTCGTCATAGTACACTAGTACCAAAAATTCAATGAAGTATAGGTGTTTCAATCACTTAACTGCAGTGATTCTGATACATAAATACCCAAACTTCAAATGAAATTTACAATATGTAAATTCAACTATAAGTGCCAAAGAATTGATATGATATAGTTATATTCACTTTCATAAATATGTATAAATAAATGCTTGTTTATATATTACAGTACCTGAATATAAAATCTAAGTATATTTATGACTTAGTCACAAATATTTTATTTAAAAAATTATATACTGGCTATCTATTCAAATTCTTTGACTATTGCTTAACAATTACAAGTTATGCAATCAAGAAATGTTATAAAAAATATTTACTATTATGCACAAACTTCACATCTTATAAAATTTTTACTTATTACCATTAACAAGATAATTTTAAAAATGCAAATGTACAGCAAAGTGAAGCATAGATAAAACATTAAAAAAAAATTTATATATATATTAAAATTTGGAACAACTTTGATACACCCCCCAAAAATTACGCGCCAAATCTGGCACTGGCCTACGGACTTTTAAGGGTTGCTGTTTCTTATTTTGGTGTTACCAATTTAGGTTTTTTCAGCTTTTAGGTATTTGCTGTTGCCAAATTTAGTATTTTCTTGTATTTTGTACCATTTTCTGAGTTTTTTTTTAAAGTTTATTATCTATTAATCATTTGTATTTAGCGAGAATCCATCTTGGCAAGTGAAAAAAGGCCCCAAAAACAGGTATTATGGTTGGTGAGGGAAAAAAAAGTCACCAAATTTCTGATTTGGGGGGGGTATATCAAAGAAGTTCCAAAATTTTAAATAGCTACCTGAATATCAAATGGATCAACTCCAGGAGCAATTATCTTTACAACAAATCCAACATCATGAATGAATACAAATTCTTGGTCTTTACCAGAATCAAGGATAAGATCATGTTTTTTATCATCACAATTATCATTCTCTAGATCTTGATTATTTGAAGATTTTTCAGTAGCATTAATTTCTTCAATAAGATCTGTATTACTTTTTATTGCACTGTTCAATCCATTTTTATCTTTTGGCAGTGAATATGGAGAAAGAGGAGTTTCAGCTATTGCTTTCAGCTTTTGAGTAATGTCATTAAATTTTTCCTCTTCATTACCACTAGCTGCATGTCCATTGACACTTTCACAAGGCATGGCAGAAAGAGTGTCAGTGTCTTTAACCATAGCTAATATAAACCAGCTTTTTACCTGAAAATTATATAAGAAAAAGGATTAAATTATGAATGGCTTAAGTAATTTAAATTATAATATGCAAGGCTATGAAGATTAGTGTAAGATAATAGAAATAAATTTTTTAGAAGTTTGAATTCATTTTAAGGGGTAAAAGAAGAGTATCTACAGTTCAAGTAAACTTTCACAAAGTCTCAAAAATGTTTAGTACATGATTCAAAAACTTCCAAAATATATATAATTCAATAAATGGCTGTATCCCAGTGTATGGTATGCTATTTTTATACAATTAATATAATTATACAATAAATATAATTATATAATATAAAATTATATATAATAGAAATAATATAATTTTATACAATATTATATACAATTAATTATAATTGTATATATGCGTACCGTACAAGGAGCATACCATTCACTGGGAATTAACCCAATAAATTAAGATAAGGAAACATTAATTTTAACTTTTTATTTGTGAAAATTCATTATAAAATTTCTACTCCCTAACAAATCACTTCAGGGGATCCTTTTTTCTTATTAAAAACTATTTTTTTTCACTTCCTTAATCTCAACAACTATAATAAAAGACATTCTTTTGAAAAATAGATTAACAAACTTTAGATTATTTACATTTCCAAAACAAATTCTGTTAAGAGTCTAACTGATATTCTCTTTACCAGTTATGAATTAATAAAATTACAGAATTAAACTTTTTAATAGGAAAAGTAAATTAAGAAATACAATTTAGTTTGAATTGTTATTAACATTAATTTTCTCATTTTGAATATTTTTTTAATATATTAACTTTGCAAAACATAAAACTTTATGAAAATTTGAATCACCTTGTTAAAGATAAATATGTAATATCATTTGCTTGTATCAAGAAAATCATCAAATCTCTAATACTATGCATAATATTTAATTATCTTATAAACTTGAAAAATAAATGTATTTTCAAGTCAATTGTATGGAGTTAAAGTAAAAAAAATACTGCAAAAAAGTATATATTTCAAGTTACATTTCATGTTCTTATAAATGTTATAAAAATATAATAATAATCTGAGCATTATGCAATAAAGTGTATATTTAGCATCAGCCACTTATATAATTGCATGAATATTTTTACATGTATAGAAGAAACATTTAAGCAACAACATTGATATAACTTGTTCAATTAATATTAAGATGGAAATTTACTTTTTGTATCGAAAATGCACGTTGTTTCAGGAAATCAATTATAAATTACTTTCATTGACATGTTATTAAATTATTAATAATATATTTAAATGATTAAATCAACGAAGCCTTTCAGAAATAAAAAAATATTACAATATAATGCGCAAAAACAAGTTTATGAGAGTTATCTGCTAATTATATATTAATTAAACATTAAAAGAAATTGCGCAAACGTGTTATATAACAGCAATTGAACTAACTAAAATGAATGTGCAAAAAAACTTTCTTTTTAAATAAAACAAAAAATACTAATAAATCGATTTTTTTAAATACGACGTTCAAAAATATTTATTAAATTTTTATCATAATCTGATTGTGCAATAATAAATCGAAAAGAATGGAAAAAACATACTTCCTTCAAGGGCGCTGAAAAAACTTAAATTTGAGGCACTTTCCAAGTTAAATTAACTTTAGAAATAACTGAAAAATTATTATATATTGAGAAAAAAATTGATAAGAAGAAGAGATAAGTTAATGCATTTATTTTCACAAGCAATACATATCTCCTTACTAACTTCAGCTGAGCGATTGTAAACCACATGAACTTTTAGTACGACCTTTCTTTCGCGAAGTCATACAAGATGCGTGCGCCGGCGATCCACGTGCGTCTTGGACCGGTCTTGACGTCATTAAGGAGAAATACATTACGGTGTAGTAGTCCACACCACACCTCCTAAATCAGCATTGATGATTGGATAAAAAATTATGATCCATTAAAATTCAGTGGATTTTTTTATTATTAATAGTTAAATGATACTATGAAAAAAAATTTATTTGATTAAAAAAAACTTTATTTGAAAGTAATATTAAATTTCTTAAAAGACGCAAAGTGAATGACAGAGAGCGCTACCTAGTGATAAAATATAATAAAATTGATATTCCTTTTCCTTTGTAGAAATTTCTATTAATGTCAATTTTTTCTTTCTGGTAAGTGTAAACAAATGCTTGATTTATTGATGAAAATAAGAAATGAAATTTTTATTTATCTATTATAACAGACCAAAAAATGAAAACATGTGTTTTGAAAGTTTATATAATTAATGGTAGGATCCCCTTTAACTAGCCCGATTTGTTTACATTCTGCAATATCGCCAAATCTCGCTCTCCTTGGCAAACCCTTCGGGTTTGCCAAGGAGAGCGAGATTTGGTGAGGAGGTGTGTTCAATGACGTCAAACTGATCCTCCCTAAATAGGGAAGAACAGTTTGACGGGCAACGGTACGGGTATTCTACACAGCAAATTAATTAACTTAAATAAGCATAGTTTTAAAAAACATTAATTTAATAAATAACTTTTTATCTTTGTTATTGTCAATAATTTATTTTTATGTTATATATATATTAAATTTATATATATGCATAAAAAGAATAAAAAAAATTTATAAATACAAAAAGTGTTTTATTAATTAATACATTTTAATTACTAAAATAATTATTCAAAGAATTAAATAAAAAATGCTGAAACATATAAAAAAATATAAATATTTAAAGTAATATTTAAAATTAATAAAATAATTGTTTAAATAATAAAGAAAGAAATTATATTATTTATTTTTTAATTCATATTATGTATTTAATATTGTAGAATATTTTTTTGTATTTTTAATTTAATTATTATTTATTTCATTAAAATTTAAAATGCAAATATATTATATAATATTTTTATATATTATATGATTGAAAAAATTAATATTTTTTTATTAAAATAAACATTACAAAGACTCGAAATATAATAAAAACATTCAAACTCCTAAAATGATTATTAAAATATTTATTAGATTAATGTCTTGAATTTGAAAATAATTCCAAATGATGGACTAAAGATTAACTGTGTAAAAATCATTTGTTGTTAAATTTTCAATATACTACTTTTTATTAAGTCATATTAGTATTCTATTATTATGAATCAATTTGGTGAAATAGAAAGCGAATATAAATTTAAATAAAACTTTTTAATAGATATGACAACCTTTTCTTTGAAATTTTTTAAGGCATTCTACAATTCATGAAATTGCCTTTCATCTGATTGCCAATATGAGATTATTGAAGATGTAACATTATTGAATGATGTTCTGCTATTTGTTACACAATCATTAGTTGAATTGCATTTTTCTACTCGAAACTGAACAACCTTAGATAAAATATCATTTGTCATGTATACATATATAAAACAACAAATTATAACTATATTTATGTGTACCAAGTAGCTTAAACTTTTACGTTCAATTTATTCTAATATAAATGGAAGATTTGCTTCCATAAGCAAATTCATTACTTGAGTTATTTTTTAAATATTATTATAGTGTAGACAAATTGAAATTTACATACAATTAAATATAAAACAAAATAATCTTTATTATTTAATTTGACAAAAGCGCTATATTTATATGAAGATTGTCATTGATAAAAATTATTCCAATAAACCATGTAAAATCTAATTTAAATTTATATAATAATTCCATTGTTAACTCGTACTATGTATTTATGGAAATTTATTTTTTTAGTTGATAATATAAATCCCTAATTCATTAGTTAATCTGTAAATCACAATTAGTAAAATATTTTTATTAGCGTTTGAGACATGCTAAAATATTAACTAAAATTATTTTAACAAATTTTTGTTTTAATGAATTAATTCAAATTTTTCGATGTCTTTAGAACTATCAGAAAAGTCTACATATAATATTTAGCAAAATATTGAAGTATCTTTTTAAACTTTTTATCCAGATATAAAATAAATATTTTAAATAATTTGAATTATATTAATTCAGTCGAAATTATTAGTTGCAGAAAAAATATAATTTATAGGATTTTCGAGTCTTAAAATAGGTTCAAATCATAAGAAAAGGAAAATTCCTAATTAAAAATAATTTTTCCGTGTGGTTGTGATAAAATTTCTAATTAAACAGTAGGGAAATTAGAAAATTAAAAAAATTACTAATGAAGTGAACATTACATGAAATTCTAGTTCTAAAGTATATTTTTAACTACATACACATATTTTAAATAACCTTCAGATACTTGTTTGTGATCTTTATATTTTTGTCCTTCACTAATGCTAAGTAACATTTTACTTGTATATGAAAAAGCAAAAAACTGGAAGACAAATATATTTGATACTTAAAAATTTATAAAAATATAACTATGTTAATAATTAATTTTAAATTTATATAAGTAGTATATATCTAATTGTATCACTTAAAATTTGGAATTTTGAATTTTAAGACTTAAAATTTGGGAAGCTATAAATATTATACATCAAAGAGTTTTTATTGCTCACAAAAAGACATTAAATTCAAAAAGTGTCTTGAATTGGACCTCAATAGCAAGAAAAGGGTCCGCAGCTCGTAAACAAGATTATCTCTCCTCTGTTGATGACTGCTGGAAGTTATGCAGTAAGGCAATTAAACACAGGAAGTCTGAGGGGAAAGGGCTATTGCAGGCGGGCAATAATTGTTTGAGAATTCCCCAAGTAAAATATTGGTGTGGAGTTTCTTGGACTTATCTTTGTAGGAGTGGGAATTGTGAGATGGACCACCCCAAAAAAAACATCTGTTCAGTGTAGGAATGTTGTAAAGCAATTAAACACAGGAAGTCTGTCGTTTTCTCTAAAAGATTCGGCCACTACAAGTGGACACGTTTCTTTCACGTCACAAGTGGACACGTCATTCACGTTTTCTTTCTTTCTTTCTTTTTTTTCTTTCTCTTTCTAATATTTAGAAAAACATCTTCACCCTATGACATTATGAAGGTAAACAGCTTCAATATCGTGT
Organism: Latrodectus geometricus; assembly: GCA_026290005.1. Taxonomy (NCBI): domain Eukaryota; kingdom Metazoa; phylum Arthropoda; class Arachnida; order Araneae; family Theridiidae; genus Latrodectus; species Latrodectus geometricus. The sequence goes on along the minus strand of JAPDSC010081289.1, from coordinate 47,747 downwards.
GATGTGTTTAATTTCATTAAAACATTAATTATCTACTTATATATTTTTTTTAATAGAATCAGAAATATTTTCACTGAAGCAAACGATGGAAATTACGATATAGAAAAAAAAAAATTTAAGAAATGTAAATGAACCTTTAGAATTAACTGATTCTGCTACAAAATCATATGTGGATAGAATTCATGAACATTTTAAACAAGACGTTATAAATTTATCAGATGCTTCTCTTATTCATTCACAAAATGATAACTATAATGCAAAACATAAAAGAATTTCAAATGTGTCAGATCCAAAAGATTTACATGATTCAGCTAATATGAGTTATGTGAATAAAATTGTACAAGAATTAGAACAAAAAAGTCTAATACATTCAGCTCAAGGTAGTTTTGATGCTAAAGATAAAATAATTGACAATATGAAAGATCCTGTAAACGAAAAAACGCTGTTAATAAACGCTACTTTGAAAACAATGCTTTAGTTTTAAATAAAAATGTATTTGATGCTAAAAACAAAAGAATAATTAATATCCCAACTCCTACTGATAAATACGATGTGTGTAATAAATATTATGTAGACAGAAAAACACTCATTAATAATAAAAAGAATGATAATATATTAGTACGAGATAATGATGGATTATATGTACCTTCTTTAATTAAAAATGGTATATATAAATTTGGAAATGTAAGACTTCGAATGTTGCAAATCCTGATAAATAAAGACGTCGCAACAAAAGAATATGTCGATTCTCAAAATTTTTATGCTACTATTTAAATTATCAATTGATAGTGATGGACAATCAAATAAAATAAAACCTTTCTTACATATAGAAAAAATAGATTTTCTTTGAAATCAATTTATAAAATATTTAGATATCAAAATATGTCAATTGAAAAACTTATCTCCAGATGAATTAAAGTTAGAAGTATTATCAGATGGTAATCAAAACAATTTAAAGCTCTATATATGTATAAAAAGAATTGACTTTTTAAATCTAAATAAATGGCGCAAATTGATTGGATAGAAGTAGCTAAAAACCCTCTTACTGAGGATTTAATTAGAAATTTTCAAGATACTGTAGATTGGAAATTACTTTCAAAGTATCAAAAATTATCTGAACCTTTTATAATGGAATTTAGAGACTAGGTTAATTGGGAATATATTAGTGCATATCAACCTCTTTCTGAAGCATTTTTAATACTAAACGAAGATTTGGTTTATTGGGATACAATTTCAAGATATCAAACATTAGAAAAATAGAAAAATTAGAAGATCAATAGAAAAATTAGAAGATCATGTAGATTGGAATAATATTTACACATACCAACAGAATTTATCTCCTGAATTTATAATAAGAAATTTACAAAAAGTTAATGATCGCTCTGTAATGATGAAAATACAACTTTCAGATGAAAATTTTAAAAAAATTTATAGACGAATGAAGCAATGGTATCTAGGTAAAAATTGTTTAAAAAAGTAATTTTTTATCTTTTTAAAAAAACACATACGTTGGCTTTTATATTATCATTATTATTATTTTTTAGTGTTCATTTTTTCATTGGTAGGTCAAATTTTTTTGTTGAAATTTTAAAAGTGAAAAAAAGCTCTATTTTTCATCAAAAACAGCTTAAAAACACTAAAAATACTGAATATTTTAGTGAAAAAGACATCATTTTTGAATGAAAAACACACTTTTTTGTTTAAATTTTAAAAATGAAAAATGCTCCATTTTTACAGTTTTTTTTATTTTATCAAAAAACAGGTATAAAACTTGCAAAATAAGTCTTATTTTGCAAGAAATATAGCATTTTTAGAGTGTCCTCTAGCCCCCCCCCATATACTACTTATAATATTACAAATGCAAAACATTTGCATATTAAAAATTCGAATCTTAATTGAGAATTGTAAATTTTGCCTAGCGTATTTATTCTTTTTTTTTTTTTTTTTTTTTT
>JAPDSC010081289.1:0-39254 GCA_026290005.1 Latrodectus geometricus | reverse complement strand
TCAGTTAACGTATTGGAGTTTTATTAGATTCTTATGAAATTTATGATTTAATGAAAATAATATTTTTAGTTTTAGATTGTGTTTTTAAGAAAAAACTAAAATTTTTTTGTAAATAGTTATTTTAGCAGAATTGTGTATTTTATGGGTTTTTGAATTTGATATTTCTTCATTTAAAATTTATTTTTCTCTATATATTATAATATATAAAATATTATAGAATACTGTTATTTCGCTGTTATATAATAAGTATCTAATTGGGAAATAAAGAATCGAAATCTATTAATAATTCAGTTTTTTATATTTACAAATGAATGAGTCTAATGAAGAAATAAGTCACGAAAACAGGAAATATCAGAATTACATGAAAAAAATGACGTAGAATATTATATCCAATCATATTTTCTCATTACATTATTAACACCGCCTAGATCTTAACGTCATACGCTATACATACACCCTTTCTAGATAAACCAGATTGTAATTGTAATCCCTTCACTTGGCAATCATTTGGCGAGAATAGAGCGGATATTGGCGATATTGCAGAATGTAAACAAATCGGGCTAGTTTAAGGGGATCTCCCCTAATTAATCATAAATAAAAAGTTCTGTTTTGTGTTTAAATGCAGATATTGATTGCAACATGTGTATAACTTTTTATCATAACCGAAAACAATTTTTCAATGAAATTCGGTGTTGGTGATAATTAAAACAGTGAAATGAGGTGCGAATTTATTCTTGAATAAGATAATGATAATGTTCGTCGCATAATATAAAATTCTATTTTAAAATTATTTATTTTTATGAAAAAAAATAATTAATAACTCTACATTTGAATAACTTCAGCATTAATTTTGGGGATATTTTCATGTATGGATGTACGCGGGGAAATATCGTAAAGACTATTGCCAAAGCGATAATTATTCAATTTATAAGAATGATTAATTATTTTAATTCATTTCAAACAGTTTATTGATAAATTTCTTAAGATGTGTTAAAGAACAAATCTATGTATCATTCTGTCTAATGTATTTAAAAATTAAAGTTTACTAAATCTGTAATATATATTAAAAGAAAATATTTCTCTTGTAAAATTAAGTTTTAAATTTATATTATTTGTTCAATTGTTAACTGTAATGCTTAAATTTTATTAGAATCAACTCTTGAAGTGAAAAATTTTAAATATATTTATAATTCAAACTAATCAAATTCTAAAATTGTATCATATATAAAATTAAGTTTATTTTTAAAAAGTGTCAGTATCATTCTAGCTTATGAGGTCAAGTGATTTTAACTATTATTGACAATAAGAAGGCTTTATTCATCTAACACAATTTGCAAGTTTGAAACTAAAAAAACTACTAATTCTTTATAAAGTGTGCTTATTCTCAGGAGAAGGAAATGATATTTAAAAAATATGGCATTAAATTTTTTTATTCTACTTTCTGTAAATTTTACAATTTAAGAACTTCTCAAGAATACCATGATTTGTTTTAAGGAAACCAAAAGTGAAAAATATTCACATGCTAATATTACTGAATACTAATTGGTAGTTGTATTGATATGATTAAAAAAATATTAGGTACGAATAACAATAAATAGTTATGTTAAAATATTAAAACCTGCAGATATTGTATCAATTGATTTTGATATTTTTAAATTTTTCATCAACAGTATTTCCTATTTTAAATCAAATAGATGATTAAAAATATTCATTCTTCTCATAATGAGTTATATTAACTAAATGTGCATACTTAGATAAAACTTCAGAAATTATCAAGATAAAATAATTATTGTATTATAAGTTTATACTTTTCTTTTTTTACTCTATATATAGAATTTGAAAGAAAAATACTTAAATGTTACATCAATGGGTAATATTTGTGCTTATAAAGGAAAGTGTATACACAAGTGGGGGTACCACTTAATTTTTTAGTGATTTTTTTTACGCCAAGATGTGAGTAACAAAATGGCCAATGCCTCTACATGAAAGCTAAACTTAAACAAAATGGCCAATGCCTCTACTTAAAGCTAAAGATAAAATTAGGTGGATTTTTTACTTTAATTTTTATCATAAATGATTTGACTTAATTACACCCTTTGAAAAGTTAATGTAACTAAGTTAATTAGCAATTTTCATATTTTTTTATAGGATAATGTCTGTAATTTACCTAGGTTGAAAAGATCAAGTCTACCAGAAATGAAATTTTATCACTAATTTTCTCGCCTAACCAAAATGTACAAATTTTTATACTGAGCCTATTAAATGCATTTGTATAAAAAAATTAATGCAATTGGAAATTGTACCAAACTAAAATACAAATCAGTTTTAAAAAAGCTCATGCTAAAGTGTACTATGAGTGAAAATAATTTGAAAATACTGAATGAAGCACAATGCATTAAATTTTCAAATTAAATCATTTTCTGATAACAGTATTTTTTTTTTAAAAAAAATTATTCATTTGAGAAATTGCTAAAATTTAAATAATCTTAGGTTCACTAAAAACTCATTGAATTATTTTAAACTGTAAAAACATTTATCAGACATTTGCCTAAGATGTAAAGTTTTCAGTTTTATATATATATATATATATATATATATATATATATATATATATATATATATAAAGATTTCATATTGCTAAGTTACTTAATGTTTGTAATATTTTTATTAATTATTATATCATACTATTTTTTACCCTTTGATAATTTTATATTGCCCTTTCTTATTTTAAATCTTTTGATATTGTTAGAGATATGGTTCCAGGTGAATAATATAGAGATATAATAGAACTTACCTAAATAAGCATAATTCTAAAATCTAAGAATGATAGAATTATGCTCATAAAGTATAACACTTGTTATACAAAAAATTTTCCTCATATAAATTAGTGTAAATGCAATTAATGCTTTCTTTGTTGAAAAGGTATTTCAGAAAATGTAATTTATAACATTTATTAAAAGAGAAATACTTACATGTTGTTAAGGAGAGTGAATCATCATCATTTATTTCACTATGGGAATAACTTACCTGGAATGTGAATTCAATTTCTAGGATTTATGTTTTTGCTGGTGCTTCAAAATTTCACAAATATGCTGCAAAGCATTATTAGATAACTTTGAAGTGCATAACCACTTCCTTATTTAGGCAATGCTTCTCAATAAGATACAATAATTTACCGTTCTTTCAGTATTTCTCTTATTTCTTCAGATCATTGCTTTTCTTTTACATCTTCCTCCTCTGACAAATTTTCTTCCAAAAACTTCTTGCAATGAAATTCAATACTCCTCTCTATGGTTGTCAATTCTTGGATGTGCTCATCTACAAGCTCTATGATATCACTGTTATTTATCTCCAATCCCATAATGGATGCTTAAGGCACAATCTCATTGATTGCAACTTCTAGAGGTATTATCTTGAATCCCCCAAAGTCACATTTGGCAATGCTCTTTAGCCAAAGCTTCTTCCAAGTAAAAATTAAGGTTTTCTTGGTAACTCCTTTCCATACCTTATTGGGGCAATGATGTATAAGTGATTTTTCCGAAATTCTAAAAGCTTTGGTTGATTTTGTCAGTCACCTGAAAAAATGCAACAAAGTCTAGAGCTTTTTAAATTTAGTTATAATTTGGAGATCTGTAGGCTGGAGTGGCATAGTATTGTTGAGTTGTAGAAACTGGATCTTGATGAACTAAAATTCTTCAGGTTGGTCATTTTAGGCTTGTGGGATGGGCAAGAGCATTATCCATTGCAAGCAAGATATGGAAATGGCAGATTTATTTCAAGCAAAAATTTTTTCTCAGAAGGACCAGCACTTCCTTGATCTCTTCAATAAAAAGGTCACTTGTCACCCAATTCTTTTTGTAGGACTTCCACATTACATTTAGCATGCTCTTCTGTATTTTGCATTTATTAAAGGCTTGTGGAATTCCTAAATGGTAAGCAAGCAAAAGCTTAATTTTCAAATTGTGCTTGTATTGGCACAAAATAGCAATGTGTAAGAGTCTTTCATTGGCTTATGGCTAGGCAATGTTACTCTGTTACATATGTTCATTGCATTAAGTAGCTTTCAGGATATACAAACTTCTTGAAATCACTAATGAAATTCTCTGCTGCTTTTGTGTTGGAAATTGCACTTCACCGAGCCCCACAATAATGTGGATGTTGGTTCTTCTCTTCAACCACCCATGACGTCTTTTTAATACTTCTTCAATCGCATTTTCTTAATGAAGTTGGTAAAACTTATTTTTTTCGTCTCATGAATGATATTCTTGTTAATAGTGTCATTTTGCAATTACTGTTCATTTATTCACATAAGAAGCAACCTTTCAACATCATTAGGAATACGTAACCATTGTGCAGATATTCTCGTTACTCCCTGTAAAGCATCTCTCTCTTTAACCTTATATTTTTTATGTGGATAGTGTAAATCATTGATGTAGATCATTTGTATGTACATGCTAGATCATCCATGCTTACACCATATTCTTACCTTTTAATGATTTGATGTTTCACTTCTATGGTCATTATTACTCTTATCTGTTGTTTCTTTAGTGTTTTTTTAGTTTTTCTATCAAAGAGATTTTTACAAATGTATATTAAATTTTTCATACAAAAAATTACAAATTGATTTCTTGATTAATTAATTTTTATTTATTTACATATAATACAAATATGTGAAAATACAAGTTTGAGTTCAATGGCATTGTAGTACACTTGTGACACTACGATGCTATTAAAATGAGTACTAAACATGAATTAATACCTTCAATCGGAGCTTCCTCTCTCCTCATTACTTGTTATGCAAAACATTGCTTGTTAAATAAATGTTTTTCATAAAATTTTTTGCTTGTTATGCAAATTACTCATTATGAGAGATGTTCATTAACAAGATTTGACTGTATTTCAAAATATTTAACAATACAAAATATTTATAATAATATTTTTAACTTTTCATATCTTACTAGATAACAAAATAAGCTTAGATTTTATAATAATAGAAATTAATTATTTGTACTAAAAGGATCTGTTATTTTCTTATTGTTTAATGATTTGAAGTTATTTCTCAATGAAGTTTATTTACATGTTATATCAGATCAGTCCATAAATTTCTGTGCAATTTTTGATAAATTTGTAAATATAAAAAAAACACAAACATATTATATATTTTCAAGTATATATTTTCTTCCATTATCTACAATATCTCGCCATCTTACAAGCAGCTTCTTTATGCCATTGCTTTAGAAAAACTCTGATTTTGATGCAAAAAATCTTAAAAGTTCATTATGTACATTCTCTTTAGAATTTATTTCCCAGTAAAATAATTTTCTAAGGCATGAAATAAGTGAAAATCACTTCAGGCAATATCAGGGGAGTAAGCAGGATGCAGCAAAAGCTCCCAAATTAAATTCACTAATTTTATTTGGGAGACATTGTTCGAGCCATATGTGGTATAGCGTTATCGTGATGAAGCAGCACTTTCTTTGTATTTGCCAATCCCGGGCGTTTTTTATTCAATTCTGAGTGTGGACAGCAAAGTTGTTCACTATAAATTTCTTAATTAAACTTTCGATTTGGTTCTAGCAGTTCAACATAAATTATACCATACATATCCCTCCTAACACTCAAAAGAATCTTTTTCTATTGGGATTGGCTGTTTATCTCTATCTGCCCTTTTTTTTTTATGTGACGTTATGATAAATAATCCATTTTTCATAACCTGTACCAAACAATTTAAAAATGACTCTCTTTTGAAGTACGGTAAAAGGAAGTGCAGATGTTTATATGCTGTTGGTTTTGAATAGCACGTGCAGTACTCACTTTCCAAGCTTGGATACTTTCCCAATCTTTTTTAAATGACGAAAGACTGTTCCATGAGATGAATTCATCCTTTCATCATGAATGATCCACCATTAATTGTGGCTTCGACTTCACAAGATTTCAAAGAATGCCATTATCAAAATTAGCAATATGTCCTGAACAGGGCTCATCATCAATGATGCTTTTTTCCTCTACTTAAAGATTTTTTTAACCATTTCTGGGGTGTCTTACGCTGATAGTGTGTTTACCATGTACACTATTAATTTTTATCGCTGCAGATCTGACAGATTCACCACACAAAAATAAAAAATGTAGCACAGCACGTTTGTACTGATTATCTATATTCATCTTCTATAGTATTAAAATGTGTTTGATATTTATGAAAGTTGGTGATGAACTGAATAATATGTTAGTCAAATGAAGAGAAGTTACAATAAATTCAAAATTGTATCGTTTTAGTAAATGCATCATAGTGAATCCCATGCATACTCTTAATATACACGAATTTATGCACTGACCTGATATATTTATTGATATGCTGTATACTATTTTTTAATAAAGTGTATTGATGTGCATTACTGTAAATATTTTTTATAAATCTGTTAATAATTCTATGTATTTCAGGTTTGTACTCTCTAAAAACTTAATTTGAATTTTTGAAATGGGATCTGTTCAGAAAGTACATGAGCTAATTTTAGGTGATAACAGTGATAATGCAATAAATTCTGAAGTTAAGAAAAAGTCTAAAGGACATCGTTGTTATTTTTGTGGTCAAAGATTTCTCATTAAAAATGTTCTTCGAAAACATATAAGTATTCACAAAGACAGGGATTTTTTCTGTGAAGTGTGCGGGAAAGCATTCTCCACTAATTGGGGTTTGAGAAAGCACATGAGAATTCATACTGGTGACAAACCTTATCAGTGTGATATTTGTGGTAAAACATTTGGGCAGAAATGCACTCTACAATTTCATATTAAAGCAGTGCATAGTGATAAACCTCACCCTAAATGTAAAACTTGTGGCAAAAGATTAAAATCATTTTCCTATATTCAATGCTGGTTGTGTAGATATGAGGGAAAGGAAATAATTGATAAAAGTGATACCAATACAACTGAACCCAAAATAAATAGTTGTAATGAAGATGTTGACAATTTCAATTCAAATCAAGAATCTTCTCAGCAAAATATTGCTTACAACACTGATCAGACTATTTCTGCTGTAAATAATGAAATAACAATATATCTTTGTGAAATTTGCAATACTCAATATAACACTTTTATTGAATTAAAGCAACATCAAATTAATCATAGTCATGAAACTGTTTTTTTCTGTGAGCAGTGTGGTGAAAGATTTGAAAACTTAGTAGATATGGAAAAACATTTAACAACACATTCTTCAGAACTTCGCCCTTATGTTTGCCAAAAATGTGGTAAAGATTTTAAAAAAGATTACAATTTGAAACAGCATTTGGTCACTCATAGGGAAGACAGACCTTTTACTTGTAAACTTTGCCAGAGCACCTTCAAAACAATTCCTAGTTTAAAACAGCATTTAGTTAGTCATAGCGAAGACCGTCCTTTTGTCTGCAATGAATGTGGTAGTAGTTTCAAATCATCCCAAGGCTTAAAATCTCATGTCTTAATCCACAGTAAAGAAAAACCTTTAGCTTGCAAAACTTGTGGTAAAACATTTACTTTTCTCGGCAATCTGCAGCGTCATTTTAGAGTTCATACTGGTGAAAAACCTTATCAGTGTAAGCAATGTGATAAACGTTTTTCTCAGTCAAATGGGTTAAAAGCCCATGAATTGATTCATGCAAAGCCTATAAAAGATATTGAAGAATATTTATGTAGTGTTTGTGGAAGAACATTCAAATCACTTTCTAATTATAAGAAACATTCCCTTCTGCATAGCTAAGTGTATTACTAAAATGTATTAAAACTAAATAAATCATAATTTTGTACATAAATTTCATCTACTTTCAATACTTGGTACAAAATAATGCAAAAATTAAATATAGAGAAAGTTTTTTTTGATTTTTTTAGATGTTCTAAAGATATGTAACACATTACAAAAATATTGATGTTAAGCATGTATTTATTACCTTGATATTTTTATTTAAATGCTGAATATGAAAGTTTATAAATTTCATTAATGTAAATTTATTAAATTAATAAATATTTTTTACAAATTATCTGTTAATTATTAAATTCTATTTTATTAATTTTTTCTTACTTCGTTATCTCAAAAAATAAGTTGTCAATTATTCATTTCTCATTATCTTACAATTATTCATATCTTTGTTGCTTAACATTTCTAATATAAAAACTGAAAACAAAAGTTAAAATATAGATTATAAGAATTTAAATTAAATAAAAATTCTTATAAGTTTAGTTTGATAACAAAATATTTATATTGATAAGTTTGCTAGGTTATAAAAATTGTATTCAGCATAAAATTCTGGACTCAACATGAAAAATCATCTGTTTGTTTATACATATATTAAATCTTTAAAAGTTAATGAATTTTGTGCAGTTTTATTGATAGTTTCAAAATATACAATTCATTATGTACATTTAGCAACCAAAAATACTGAAGTATTGGAAATACTACATTTCCTTAAATTTTACTAATGCAACCAATTTTCTTGCCGAATAATAATTATTTTCTAAATATGTTTCATTTTATGACTAGTAAGGATATCAAAAAATGAACACTTCTTATGTTAACTCCAGGTATGGCTTCACATCACTGAAGTAGTAAAAAAAACAGCGAAAAATAAAGACAAGCTCTAAAACTAGATATTAAAAGTGTCTTTTGATCTTTGCAACAAACACATTTGAACCGCAACATATTAAATCTTAAATCATTTCAAAATTCCTTTCATGTTTTAGATGCATCTAAAACAAATTTAATTATAAATATTTAGAAGGAAAATATATAATTATATTCAAAATAAATTTCTTGAATACTCCGATGTAAAGTAATGACAGTGAATAAGAGATCATTACTATTTCATAAAAAATAATTTAATATAAATACAAAATCAATTTTATTTTGAGCTGTTCAAATTTTTTTTAATAAATACTTTTTTCACTTTATGCATTCATGTTCAACTTTTCAAAAAAAAAAAAAAAAAAAAACTATTCCATAACTGTATATAGCATCAAATAGAGTAAACTTTTAACAAACTAATACAGTTAGCAGGTTCTCTTTTTTAATGAATCAAGAAACCTCTTATTAGCTCATTCCAAATTGTTTTGGAATGTAGGAACCATTTAAATAAATTGACAGCTAGGAACAAGTTATCTCTTATGTGGGTGCCAGGGATCATAGGTGTAGAAGTTAATAAAAAAAAAGCTGATGAGTTTGCAAAGCAGGAATCTCCTAATCCAATAGTTGTAGAGTCATACTCATCATAAACATATCTTTTTAATTACTGTTTTCAGATAATACATGTATTTAAATTATTTTAATACAAAATTGTGAAAGAATTATAATAGTATTAATGACAAAATATTTTGTTACTTACAACAATAAATATCAATCTTATAAAAAGCTCATGCACTGTAAGTAAAAAAATTTATAAATATTTTCTAATATAAATTATTTGAAAATATAAATAATATTAAACTTGTTTCAAATGGGGAATTTTAGTTTTTGAAAATGAAATTCTCAAAGATTTGAATGATGAAAATTCTTTAACACTGAAAACGTTTTATTCAACGTAAAATACATAGACTAGTTCATTTAAAACCCGATTGTAACATATATGTATTGTGATATTTTTAGTTTTATGAAGGTCTTGGCACACAAAATAAATTGGTTTTTAAAATACAAAACTGTGCACAGACATCAAACAAAAGATTCTCTTTGTTTCACAACAGGAACAGCAGTTTGGAACGATTCTTTCACAAATTGGAGAATTTCAGCGCAAATCTTATGAACTGATGAATGTAACGCAGAATTATCCAATAATGCTGTAAGAATTTCTACACCACCTTCTTGGATAAGCATTTTGCAGTACCGTTTTGCTGAAAAATGTAACAACAATAAAAATTAATAACCCACATTTTGTATCCTATATTAATTACAATTGGACAACAATTTTATATTTCATAAAAGACTATTATTTTGAGAATATTTGCAAAATATATATAAAAAAACTAAGCATAAAGAATGAAAAGGGATAAACACAAATGAATGCACTTAAGTTCTTATTCCCATAATTTCAGATTAAAAACTTCTAAAGCACATTGTGAAATAATCATGATAATATTTACACTAATGACTACTGACAGTGTAAATATGGGTAATTTAAATTTATAATAGATCACAAAAACTTCACAAGCTAATTATAAATTAAGAATAAAATTTAGAAATCATAATCAAGAGTATAGAAATACCCCCCCCCTTCATTTTCAATTTTTTGGAATTCAGTTTTAAGTTCAAAAAATGAAAATATTATATGATTTATAAGAATCCATAACTTTGCATATTAGTCTTGAATCTTGGTCATAACAAATCACAGTAAATGTTGTTAGAGATAATGAACGTTAATTTAAGTCTAGAATTTAGTTAAGAAAAATGGTAATATTAGACATCTACCAGGACTTTGAATTAACATGGTACCATAAAAATTAATGACTGACACATTCTATTAATAGCTTCTCAAGATAGAATAGAAATTGAAATAAATTTATCCATACATTTAAAAAATGTTTCAACTTATATATTTGGATGTAGATTATGTGCAGTAGTTATAGTTTTACAATGATAAAATTCATAAATCTTTACAAAATTTTGAATTGCAAAAAACTTGTCACCAATAAAAGAACGGTAAAAAAAAAAAAAGCTGTTCTTTAAAATGTTTCTGCAAGGACAGAAATTGTAATTTCACTATTCATTTTGCTTGATTTGTAATTTGATAACAGTAATTTAAACATGATTAAATGATATTTTAGTGTATATAAATGTATATTCCAGATCTCTTGAGTAATTTAATTGTGAATTTCAAATATGGATACTTTGTTTGCTTATAAAAAATGAGTCTTCTCGTTCAGAAAAATCCATAAACTTTTCATTTCAATACCACTGATACATTTGCGATTTTACATTATCTAACAACATAACTAATAATGCAGAATAACATTTTTCAAATGCATTTATGTAATATTTTTCATTTTTGTCTATAATCCAACTTTAAATATAAACAATATGTACATATATACACAACTTAATTATATATATATATATATATATATATATATATATATATATTAATACTCACGGTTTTTTAAACAAACATGATGAACAGCCCATGCAGCCCAAAGTTGAACTTGGTAAGCAGTGAAACAAAAGAACAATGGATAAAAAGGATTAAATGACCTGGAATCAAACAAACATCTAATAAATTTAACAAGTTTCATTTTATATTAAAATATTTTATCTATGGATAATGAAATGTTTTCTTTAAAATTTTTTAAAAAGGAAATATTAATAAAGAACTGACAGTGAGTAAACTATCCTTTTATGTGCTTTAGAGGACTTTAAGCAGATTTTAAAATATCTGAAAATGTCAACTTGTAAGGTGATATTAAAAAATTTCCATTTATGTTCTCAATATTTTTTTTCTGTGCTTTTATTAATAGAACTTAAACAGAGTTAACTTTTTTTTTTTCATTTAAAGTGATTAAAATTGAATTTGAAAAGAAAATAAATCCTAATTTAAAAATATTTAAATTCATTAGCATTTAAAATTTATATTAGGAAAATATTTTACATACAGTAAAATTAATTTTGTTACTTGTAATATTGTGCATATAAATTATACATATGCAAACATAATATAGTAAATTATATGTATTTATATAAACCATTTTAGTAGATAACACACACATACATCATTCATAAACTAAATAACTCTATTGTCAGTTTTATTTCAATAAATAAAATTGATAGCCATAAGTCAAGATGTGGTTTACTTGAAAATACAAAAGTATAAGTGGGTTAATGAATAACAGTATGTGTGTTAAATTAGAACATACAACATTTATAAATACCAAAAATAAAAATAAAAACTTTTTTCTTTCAACTTATTTACAAAAAGTACTAATCCCATGTTTTAAGAAAAGGAAAAACAGCAAATCATAAACAATAAATGTTAACACATTTACAAATAAGAATTTTAACTTATAAAAAATGTTATTTTGCCTTATAAAAATTAACCAACTATTTATTTTACATAGATCTATACATAAAAATCTAAAAAAAAAAAAAATTTACATAAAAAAGTTTGATAAAATTATCCTATTTTTACAGCTCAATAAAAAGCAAATAATTATTATAATACTAATATAACATATTTGCTTTGTTCCTCACACTCAAAAAAAAAAAAAAAATTTTTTTTACAAATGTTGAACAAAAAAAATGATTACAGAAAAACTTTGTATTCCATTAGTATCATTACAACTTGGAAAAAATTTTATGTAAAAAATAAAACTATAAAGTTACAAAACCATTTACAATATAAAAATATAGCAAAATTTTAAGTTCAAATATTTTAGTTTCCAAACTTACACAACTAGATATATTAATAGAAAAATAATTTTCAAAAATAAAAATACATAAGTAATTTTCTTAAAAGAAATGAAGATAATGACATTTAAATGCATATTCTGCAAAATAAAATTGATCTTTTCCCTTCCTTCCAAAACTCAGATTAATCAATGCTAACAGTATTCAAATATTTTTTCAGTCTTTAGTTGAAAAGATATATTTAAGTTGTTCAAAACACCAGTTGGCAAAATTATATAATTCTTGACACAATAAGGCAAATAAAAAAAGGTCAATTACATTAATAAGTTTATTTCTTTAAAAGACATAAAATCCAGTCTTTTATGCAGTACTAATAAGGAAAATATCATAAAATACTCTTAAAAATCAGTGAAATTTCATGCCTGTGAAAATAAAATTTAATTCTTTAAGTTTTTAATAATTTCCTTAATTAATAAATGGCAAAATGAGTTCGAATTGGTTAACATTGTATAGTCAATTACTTAAAGACTGAAATTTGAATTTACACCCCAAAACGAAATATGAGTTGAATGTTCGTTTTCCAGCACAGATGAGTCTAAACCAACAAAAATTGTTTGCATAAAGACTGTTTCCAAAAGAATGAAACATGCTTCTGGAATATTTGTGGCTGCTTTTTCTGCCGACCGAAATGTCAATAAACATGACAAATTTTATTATTTTGTACCACAATCAAGTGACAAGATCGACACCTAAGTAGATGCATTCTTCTCCATGTCATGCCACACATGTATAAAATCACTGCAACAGCTTTCTTACACACCATAATCATCATTAATAAAAATGACAGATATTCAGCTGTTATTAGTATAGATGATTTGGTTGCTGCACAATGGCTATATTTTGCACATGAGGTTACATAAAGAACCCATCACATCCAGAACAAGAGAATGACACTTTTCTTAAATGGTCATCATGCCATTTTCTTAAATCAAATAATATTGCAAACCATTCATTTGGAAATTTATAGAAATATTAGTACTATTTGGTATAGCATGGTTTGTTTGCCAGATATAGTAGCAGAAATAAAAAATTCTAACTACTGAATTTTTTTACACCAAGATAAGGCCAGCTCACACACTGATTTGCTAACTACAGATTATTTGAAAATTGCAAAAATTTGAATAAATGATTCATCACTTATTTTTACCAGAGTCAGTACCTGGTTTTCTATTATTTCCATTCATAAATATAAAATGAGTGATCAATGTTTGATCAACCTTAAAAAAGTTACAGACAAATTCCATTTCTGCTATGCTGTTTACACAGTGATATGATTATAATGATAATTTGTCAATGGAAAGAAAAAAATGATTTGAAGCTGAAGGAGAGTATTTTAGAAAGAAATTGTGTATCCCATTCATTTGTTTATGTAAGTAATGATAATTACGAAGCACATACAACTTTTAAAAATCTTATAACATGACTCAACAATTTTTTTCTTATAAATTTTAAAAAGTAAAAATTTTTTTGTTACTACAGGAATGCATCAATCTGTAATGCATTGAAACAATAGTTTGGAACTGGAAGACATATTAATCTACTGCAAATAGGATCTTGTAATAGTGATTAACTAATAAAAAATATCATCCCTGTTTTAGTTTGATAAAATAAAGGATTTTCAAAAAGAATATAATAATTCATTTCTTTTTATAAAATTGTTTAAAAAATTTATATGATTGTTATAAAATAATTCACAATTTCACATGTATCTGCTGTAGTAACACAAGTATTTTTCAAATTTTCTTATCTTACATTATCATTAAATGTATAAAAATATTATAAATTAAAAGAATCACATCTATGTTAAATTTCAGATTCATTTCAAAAGCTATAAAAAGACAAAATTTACTAAAATGAAATTTTACCTATAAGCAACCATTTCAGCTGCAGGAACATCCCAACTCATCACAGTTGCTCCCTAAGAAAAAAAAATCCAATTATAATAATTTCTATTTTCTGCTATCATCTAGAGTCAATTTATTCTATTTACAGCTGATTCTTATGCATAAATAAAAAAAAAAATCATCTTTTTAATTTAATAGATCAGCATGTGAACATATAATGAACTGAAAAGGAATAAGATAAAATATCAAAACAGAAGATTTAGAAATAGGAAAAAGAAGGTTCAGAAAAATTTTAAAAAGAGAATGATTTTATATAAATATAGCAAGTTATTTAATCATAAGAAAACACTATATAGAAATTTAAACCCATTATACTCCTAATTTAAAATTAAAAAATTCAAAGTCGAAATTCTCATTAGTAAAATAACTCTTTCAATGAAAAATAGCTATAAGCAACTATGGATAAAAATAACAGAAATATAAATAAAGTCTTATCTTTATTACATTTGCTTTAAATTAGTAGTAATTTTTTAAATCATATAATAGGTCCTTTAGAGAGAATAAAATGCAATATATTCTTAAATAAAACTATTTATTTAATATTATAACTATTTATTATATATACTTTTTATTATATTATTTATCTATTAATAAAACTCTTTATTATAATATTCTCTTATTCATTAGAGGAAGTAATTTAATTAATGATACATATTATAATTTTATGTCAATAAGCCACAAAAAATAATGAACATACTAATTCTGCCACCATCTCCTCCCATCTGACAGAAGTAACAGTCCAAAAGGCTTCTCCCTCACTTGCCATATGAGCAACAATTCCAGCAGCAAAATAACTGACATCAATATGATCAGAATGGAGTAAATCCCTATAATGACATTCAATATAAATAAACATTTGCATGAGTTTACATTCCCTCCACAAATTGTTTAGGAAAACAAAAATTCTTAAAATATCTGTTTACTTAAGTTTGATAATAATTTGATGACTTTTCAACTATTTCCTTAGTTAACAATAAAAAATAAATAAGTCTTTAGTAATAAGCAAAAAAGGTATGTTATACCAACCGATTCTGAATATTTAAATTTTTAATTAACAAAGAAAAAAATATATAGTAGTAAAAATTTTATATTTCAAAAAATTGATTCAACTTTAAGCTAAAACCTTGGATTATTATAATGTCACAATAATCAATACCCACAAATCAATTTCCTTTTTAATTCTAATACTGTAATGAATCAGTACACACTAACTAGGTGCCAAAGAAGCATTCTATAGATACATAATAAAACAGCAAAATTTAGCACTTTATTTAATGATAAACGCAATTATTTTACAGAAATACTAAAGAATTGCTGATAATTATTACAAACTGACTTCAAAAGCCTTTGAAAATATCTATAAAAAATTTAAAAATAAAAAACTGGAAATTTCAAATCCTCGTCATTGCTACTTTTCGGTTAAAATTAAGTAATTACAATATCAATATTATGACACAGTCACTCAACTTTATAACAAAACAAGTTTTAATAAAAATTTATTGGATTTTACGTATGAAATAAACTTATTAAGTATATTAGTAATAATCATGATAATTTAAATTCAAGAAAATTATATCTGACCAGTAAAATTCTTTTTTGGAAGTATTTTCATGGAAGCATATTTTTGATAAAGATGTTATAAAAACTTTAAAATAACTTAGCATTAGACTAGAAATAATATATTAGAAAAATTATAATTTATAAAGTAAATGTAGCAAGAAATAATCTTAAGGCTGTTATAAGGTTTAAGAATCTTTTCATAAAGTTTAAAACTCATGAACATGCAGATTTAATAAAAAACAGATCAAATAAAATGATAAAAACTTTTTGTTTTTCTTATTACATAAAGTTAATATAAATTAGAGGAATATTTATTTTTTCACATTTCTTGTCATATTTAAAAAAGTGGAAACTTAAATGAGTGTTTGCATTGTAAGAGACAACAAATATTTAAATTAAGAGATTTCAAGACTTAAAATAAAATAAGACTAGATAAAATAAAATAAATAAAACAAGTAAAAAATAAATACTATACAAAATTCTAAAGTGAGAAATACTATTAGGAGTCTTTATAACCAATTTTAACACAACAAAAGATGAAAAGAGGAAAAAAAGATATAAAATTTTTTCTTTTTAAAAATTTCTGGCCTAAAAAAAATCAAATAGCTGCTCAGAACTGTCCTAACAGATGAATAATGAAAGTAGCTTTAGTACAAATACTTAATTTTAAGTACTTGTACTAAAGCTGTACACTCATATAAACCCAGAAAACAAATGCAGGGGTAGGAGTACTGAAATATTTTTTTAAGGACAATATTTTCAAGAAATATCAGGACATTTTTCAGGACATATGTCAATAATTAAACAAAATCAATGTTACTTTTACATACTAATTTTTGTTTTGTGAATATAACACATTTTAGAGAGGAGTATACTATTTAATAAATTTTGAGGTTTTAATTTTTAATACAAAAATATGAAAAATGATACAGAAATTTAAACTTTTTTATTCTGAACATTTTTAAAAACTAATAAGTTATATGATAAATGCATTATACTACAGTAAATTTATATATATAACTAATGTTCATTTTGAACTGGATGCATTAGCATTTAATTCCGATAATTTAATACTACTCTTTTTCAACTAATCATTCACAGATGCAGTCTCTGCATTAGCAGCAGATAGCATCATTTGTCTAACTTTCACATCACTCATGATCATCACTAATAGCACATGCTATTTTTTATTTGCATCATCCAAGTTTTTGAGCTGCACACTTATCAAACAAATTTTTCTTTTTTTTTCTCAAGTTCATTAATTTTTCCAACAAGTGCGATTTTTTAAACTTTTTTCACAAGTACCTTTTAAGTCTTCCTCCTCCTTTCTTTTTTTCTCTAATTGTGTTGCATCTTTTGATTTTTGTATATATGATTTATATTCTGCATGTGAGATTTTTTAATATAATGCATCATTTCTTTATATATGGAATGGAGGAAACAGAATTGCCATGCATTCTAAAAACATCATGACAAATGAGTAAACTTTGAACTGTTAATTCTGATAAAGCTCTCTCCTTTGTCACAACAGAATTGTTAGTCGAAAAAACTTTCTCTGGTTGGGAATTTACATTTAATAACGGCAGACATGCTTTAATAATAACTTTAAAAAGAGTAGGATATTTTATATAGCCACCTGCATATTTTATATTAAAGTCTGCATTCCAATATTTACAGATATTTTGGTCCTTATCATAATCATTCATAAGCAAAGTCGCATCTTCACACATGTAAAGAATCCACTATTCATTCATTTTATCGAAGTCTGAAGAAGTTTCATTCATGAGGAATATGTTAAATTAATCTGCTAAATGAGCTCCTAGACTCTCTCTCTTTTTATTATAAGGAGACCAACACTGGAAATCTTAGAGTAAAGGATTTATAGGGAGTTTTTGAAGCAATTTCTTAGAAGTTGCTATGTAGCAACTTCTGACACTTTGTGTAGAAATGTTGTTTTATCCGGAAGCTTTTCCCGTATTGCTGATGCACCATGACCTATTTCAATCTTTTTTTTAAGTTTAACCAGTTTTTTCCTGAATCAACATTTGTTTATAGCAACTTTACTCCATTTTTTTCACAGATTTCTTCTGGATTTAAAATTGTAAACATGATACTGCGAACAAGTACATTTAACTTACAGTACATCACATGTACTAAAGGTTAGACTTGCATTAGAAGTAAATATGGTTCAAAAGTTTTACAAAAAATGAAACAAAATGCCGATATGCCGGAGTCTTAGGGTCTTTCCAAAGTTTTATAATCTGAAGATGTCTTTCAGAAAGAGAATATTTCGACTCCTTAGATACTTTAACAATAAAATATTTTCTTTTAAAACATCATATTGCTCATCGATCTTTTCACAAATTGACCCCAAAGTTAACCAACTTCTTTCAACATAACGAAGGAAATTAAGTTTAGTTAAAGTTTCTTCCAGTATTTCCAACTGTAAGGAATGATAATTTTCCCTTCTTGAAAGGGATAGCTTGAAAAATTTACGAATATCTACAGCAAATCTATCAATAATACAATCAATACCCTTACATAGTGCTCCATGGATTATGTATAAGCAACACATACCCAAATCAATTAGTAATGGTAAACTTTGCTCTTACTCAATTCACGATTTATTTGCTTTAAAACAGCTAAATTAACTCTTAGACCATTCATTGACAACTACATTAATTTTTCTAAATTCAAACCATTATTTTCAATAAAATCAAATAAAATTTTTACAATTTTATTGGCTTAGACTGTTTTAAAAAATGTGATTCGAGGTAACAAATGACATTTTTTCCTTGTTTATCAGACCAATAGATATAAATATCCAACTGTTTCTTTATTTGTATTTTATTAGTTTCATCAAAAAGTAAAACAAAATATGAAGTGCCGATATCCTGAAACAAAAGAATTTAGAAATACTGAGCTAGTCCAAAATTAATTATATATCTGACTTTTTATGTCAAATAATTTGAGATTTTTTGCTACGGAGGAACCGTCAAAAATTTCTCCGTAAATGTAGAACACTGAATTTGCTTTTGCATACGAAACACTCCGCAGAATGAACATCGTCAACATTTCTTATTTAGTCTTAATTAGGCATTTATTCCCATCTTGCATTTCCAATCATTTATCGTAAAATTTCATTTTCCTTGGCATTTGTAAAAGAAAATTTATTTTTTTCAAACAATAAATTTTAAACTTGCTAATAAACGTTCTTCAAAACACCCATTAAAATTGTTTAAAATGACGTGTTTAGCATTTCATGCATGCGCATACATAAAACGTAGGCAAATAATCCTCACAATTTTGCCATCATTATTAATAGTTGTATAAATACTAAAAATAGAATCTTTCGAAAGTAAAGGCAAAAAATAGAATTTAATGGTTAAACCAAACCTTAATTTTTTTTATGTCAGACATTCGTGACCAATGGCAGAAAATCAGGCGGAGACAAATGTTTGGCAACCCTATTTCCTGTTTGAAAAAGAACAAATATGGGAAAAGAATTTCTTTTTGAATAGAAAGCAGTTGAAAGAAAAATATATTTCACAATAAGAAAAATTTACCACTGAAAAATGTAAAATTATTAAAAATTGAACTTTCAAAGGAATATAATAAAAAATTAAGGAATTCCAGGATTTATTTCGTAAAATAAGGACATTTCAGGACGTTTTTAAAAAATCAGGAATTTAAGGAATATCAGGACAACTCTGAGTCCTGCAAATGCATTAAAATTTTTAGTACACATTAATTCTCTTCTTGATTTTGTTATTTCCAAAAAAAGTATTTAACTTGAATCCATTGTAGTACAAGCATAAATAACCAAACTATAAGATACATAAAATAAATTCTTATTCGTTAATGCACAATAAATGTTTTTATTTATTTTATTTGGATTATAACCTACATAAATATTAGCTGGACTCCAAAATAAATATCAATACATAAAAACAATTTTTAATAATAAAATACTTAAAAGTAAATATCTAGGGTAAAAGTTCTTTATGGAACCACTGGTTTATTTTACAGGAGTATTTTATAGGTAACAATTGTGTATTTTATAACTAGATTTGTTTACATATAAGGTTCTTCAAAATCAATGAAATATATTTCCATTATTTACTGAAAAACATTTAAATTCAGACAAAGTTATCACTACAACAGCTTTCATGCTTTTCTTGTTAAATTAGATTACACTAAGTAAATTGTTCATATGATGAAAATTAAAAATATATATATTTAAAAGATTACATTTTAATAGCCTATTAAAAGTCAGCTACATCAAATGGAATTTGTAAGTATCATTTTTATTCTGTTAGTGAGCATTTTTTTTTTATCAAGTTCTCATTCAATGCAAATACTAAATTTATAAGTTTAAACATAAATGAATTTTGGATACAAATTATATACCTAAGAGCAACCATGAACTTGTCTTGCATCAAATTACCTCGTAATGAGCTAACTTCAGCAATATTATTCTGAAAACAATATTATTATGAATTTAACTCTTTCATGAATATTAAAATGAAATTACAATCAAAACCAATATATTTAACATAATAGAATATCTTAAATTTATTAACATACTTGAAATTAGCAATACAAATTATTGTGACACCAAATATCATTTAGCATACAGCAAAACATAAATAATAATTTTACATTGTTACATATTATTACGTGTTTTGCTATATTTTTACATGATTAGCAAAATTTATTAAAAGTTTCTACTCTTTTCAATATCACATAACATTCTTTAAGATCTTTTAATTGCATAGTAACTTATTTTAAGAACTTTGTACTTGAATTTACCAATAAAATTTTTCTAAAAAGAACATAGAAAATAATACAGATCATAAAATCTTCATATTATTATTTACAATTTATATATGCATATTTAAAATTTATTAAATATATAGTAAAAAAGTATTAATATATTATCATATAAAATACATTAACAGTTTTATATACATTTCAAATATGTTATTGGTAAATTCAAAAAAATTCATTATAGAATTATCTTAACATGTATCTTTTTAAGTATAAAAAAGAAAAATTTTATAAAATATAATTTCTTTACTTTTATTTGATGCAAAATTAATCACTAAAATATAAATGAGTTAAATAGTATTACTATTTTTTATATATCAAACAAATATGTTGAGTGAATATAAAAAATATACGACTATTTTAAATGAAATTGTCTCTTTAATATTTATGAGTGGCTACAAAAATAATATTTTCTTGATAATAATATTTTGTGTAAGCACTTACCAATTATATTTACACCATAAAATTGGTAAATAAGTAAAGACATTTTTAAAAAAAATTGAACAATACATTTTTTGAAATATTTAATGTTCACTTTCTTTTAAAAATAAAAAATACAAATCATATTTAATAAAAGTGTAAACACATAAATGAATGCAAATTCAGATATAATATATGAACAAGAAAAAAAAAAAAAAAAAAAAAAAAAAAAAAAAAAAAAAAAAAAAAAAACAGAACAATGACAATTCAATTTTTAATAATCATTTATTATTCATGTTTGGAAAAGTCTAGAATATATAGTATATAAATTCAATTGATTTGTAGAAAAAATTTCATTGAACAAGAAAACCAATATAGCACAAGGAAATATTAATAACATAAGTCAAAAGTTTAGAATCATACCATTAGGCCAAGTACTTTAGTTTCAACAGAACTTTCCCCAGAAAACCTCTAAAAGATAATTTGCAAGGACATTAAATGAAACACGTGTAAACTTAATAAACACATCATGGTACAAATGAAAAATTGCATGAAGGATTGTTTATACATACATCATAGTTTTTAATGTAGGAAAGGAAATTGTGAAAGAATTAAAAAAAAAAATAGTCCAGAAAATTCTTAATTTCAAAATAATACAAAAAGTTAATTTATTCCTAATTAAGAAAACTATTTGGAAATATTTTAAAAATAATCATAGTGGTACATTTTTAAAACTTTTATTAAAATTTAATTCAGAAAATTTCTTAGGTTTACAATAAGACATTACCTTTTAATGAAAATATTAGCAAAATAATTTTAAAATATAACTTAATACTAAACATTCAATACAAAGACTTGATACTTTTTCTAACCCAATAAAATATTCTTTTAATTCTTTGTATAACACAATTTATGTTTCCAGAAAAAAGTTATTTGAAGTAAAGTTTTAATATAATTCTTTTATTTTCTAAATTGCAGAGTTTAAAATAATGTATATAAAAAGCTTAAAAATTTTATGGAAACAAATTTAATATAATAAATGCACTTGCAAAAAAAAAAAAAAAAAAAAAAAAAAAAAAAAAAATCTTTACTGAGACATAACAGAATTGTTTTAATACAGAATTATATAAGTCAGTAAAATACATATATTCAAAAACTTACATTTAAAACATCAAGGAAAAGTTCAAGACCTCCCAATTCCAAAAACACACAACAAGTTCTTGGTGATTCATCTTTGAAATAAACAGGTTTTTAAATTTAAGGTAGTTAATATGGAAATTTAATACTATAATTGCATAAAAATTATACTTATAACATAGTATTGTATAAATTGGTATATTAAAAAAAGATATTTACTATCAAGGTTAAAAATATTTAAAAATTATTAATTGTTAAAACTTATAAGAATACTTAAGATTAATACAAAATGCTTACCCATTTTGTGCAAATATAAATCAAAATATAAGAATACATTTGCTATAATATTCATTGTAATAAAATATTAAAATTTCAGAGAAATTATAATGTTGTCACATATGTAATAAATCTTAAGCTGCATTTTTACAAAATTAATCTGCATCATTTACTCTTCAAAAAACACATAATTATTCATGACTTTCAATCCTCATGCAAACTTTTAACAATTTTCATTTTAAGATTTTTCCCTTTTATAACATTCTTAAACATATAATTGCAACCATTTGTAATGCTGAAAATAACAAATATCTGATATAATGTTTCCAGTAACTCTTCAAAATTCCACTATTCATTTTATATGCAAGCAAATCTTTAAAAATAGAAAAAAATAAAAGAAATTGGGCTTCAAAATCCACAAACTTTACATTTGATCACTTCTTGAACTAAACGGAATAAAAATAAATTATTTGAAAAACTTCTAACAGTTAATTTTGAATTTATTGATTGATTACTTTTCTTTGGTTCTGGGTGTTTTAATTATTCAAAATACTAATCATATTATTATTACTGGTATTTTAATATTGAGGAGAACATTCCAGAAAAATAATAAGATCTTTTAATCAATAAAAAATCCGAAAATGTGGTGAGTCTAATAGAACCATATTTACATACTAAAAGTAGGAAATTCTATAAATTAAAAAGTTAAATATTGTCAAATGGATGAAAATGTTGTAAACGTAACACTTAAGATGTATCTCAAAATGTGATAAGTTCTATCTAGCAGTTAAGATTATTTTTTCTAAAATCCATCATAAGGAAACTTATTAGAGACCACAAAGTACATGAAATTCATAAAGTTAAAAATCTTTAAAGTCACTAATAATTGGACAATACTAAAGACATGCAGTACACAGCTTGTTATTGACTTAAGAAATGCTGCAAACAAACTAATGAAACACTTTTCAGCAAATTGTAGTTAAAAAAAAATTAATTTTTTGTTTATTGCATTTTTATATTTACATTAAATTAAAAGCATTCATTAAATATTTAATATTAAGAAAAATTTGTCTCAGTTTTTTCTTTCTTTTTTTTTTTTTTTAATTTTTAAATACAAAATATTTAAAATTCTTTAAGATTCTATTTAAAAAAAGAAAATGAAAATTTAAATGTCTCCATATCATTGTTCCAAATATTAGCAATATGAAAGCTTTTTGTTAAAAAAGATAATTAAAATAAGATGGCATAAAAATAACAAGAGCTGTAAATAAAATTAGGCCAAACTGATTAACTAATATTGATTTCTCTCTTTAATGCAATTCAGCCAATAATAAACAAAGCAATATTTCACATTTAACAGTTTCAGTCATCAATAAAAATAATTTTTACCATCAAAAAATAAATAACTATTTTTTTAATAAAATTGAACATACTATTCATTTTTAACAGGAAATTATGAGCAAATCTCCTTCATAGCTAAATTTAATATTTTTTAAAAAAATAAACAATTCATTAACTTATAATAAAAAAGTGCAAAGTCAAGTATTTATATTTACAGTCGATTGTATGAAATTTGTATGTAAATGAAAATTGTAAATGAACAAAATTTTTAATATAATAAAATCATAACAAATTCTTACAATTAATAAAGTACACATTTGTTAAACAAATAAACAATATATACCAGTTAAATTCCATAATGCACTCAAAGTAAATTTCATCATGATGTCAATATCTCCTGACTGAGCTTTTGTCTTCACTATGTCTAAAAGTTTAAGCATATATCCTGATTTTGCACCTAAATTGGAAGTCTCTACAGTAGATATCTACAGAAAAAGTTTACTGTGAATTTATATAAATCACTTAACACAACTAATCCTAAAAATAATAAAAACTAATTCAGATAAGAACTGGGAAAGAAATAGATGATTGGACAATACAATTTAACTTTCTTGGTTTATTACTTATATCATAATTTATTATATGTTCCCAATGCAGTAGGAGTTTATACAATTTTATTTTAGGAAATTTTTACGAATCACAATAATACTTAATTTGCATCAAATATCAAAACTTTCAGAAAGAATGTAAGACTTATTTAGTTATGTTAATGTTTTAATGTTAACAATAATACCATTAGGAATTTATTGGGAAAAAAATAAACTTTTTATTAATTTGATTTTGATATTGCGCTATGATCATTTTTGCAAATAACTAGTGATTAGAATAGAACATGGTTTAAAATGCATTCATAACCACTTAACATTTACTCATTTTATCGTTATCCTCACTTTATCGCTACTCATTTTATCGTAACCCGGCAGTTTGACTGAAGGTCATAGCACTAACTATTCAGTTGTTATGCAACTTAAAATATCAAGATAGAGTTAATAATGTAAAAACATGTAAAATATGCTTCAAATACTTTCATAATTAGAAAAATTGAGTAAGAAGCCAATTAAACAAAAAATAATCAATCCCTTCATGAACATACTCATTTAAATAAAATTGATTTCTGGCACATAAATTGATGTTACAAGTTACAAATCATACATTTCAATTAGCAAATCATACCTGGTTTTTTTCAAACCATTTTTGAGATTTAAATTCAATGTCATTATTAAAAAATGCATGAACATTTTTAATTTTTTAGTTAGAATTATTTCAAAATAAAATCCAAATTAATGGTTTGTTTAAAAAAATTTTCAAGGAAAAATGACTGAGAAACTTTCTAATTAATAAAAAAAATAGAGTATTAATCAATATACAATTCAAACATCCAGAGTAGTAATAAATATAAGCTAAAATATTATCTAAGAAAGCAAAAAGCATTTTTTAAATTTCAATCAATGACAATTGCAACACACTAATTAAAGACCTTTTAAAAACAAAAAAATGTGCTAAATTAATACATTTTCAGCAAAATAATATTTTACCAGATTTTTTGCATTCTTTGATAATATTTCTCGATTTTTTATTTCCTCACATTTTATTTTCTATTGCAAAAGAAGCTTTATTACAATAATTAATGTATTGTAAAAAAATCAATTATATTTTCTTAGATAAATATTTTTACAGATATTTTATTCAATGCAAAATATATTTTAAGTAATTACTTAAATATTTTAATTAGTATAATGCAGCAATTATATTTGATTCAAGGGAATGTATAGCGATTTTATGATTTATAATCATAAAATTAGTTAATAATTAGGAAATAAAAAGTAAACTGCAATGAAGCAATTAAAATTACTTAAGATTTTCCAGTCAATAAAAATTTAATATAAAATAAATTAGACACATCAGGTGATTTTTAGATTAACTATTAAGAAATGGTTTTAATTGAATATTCTAATATTTTATTGGGATTTTAAAATACAATTAAAGAACTGTAACAAAAGGGAAAAATTTAGATATACTCTGTAGTTGCAAATCACAATAAAAAAAGGTTAAAAAAGTTAACTTATATAACAAGTAATGCATTTAAAATTACCCTAGCAGCCAATATGGAACATATAGCAACAGACATTCTATTCATAGCTGGATCAACAAAAGCCAATAATGAATTCATAACTAGCTCAGCACAGTGATACCTATCAAAACTCTAAAAAGAACCAAATTATTAAATTTTTTTCTATTAAAAAAGTAATCAAATCAAAGCTTTATATATATATATATATATATATATATATATATTATGCTAATTTAAAAATATATAATTTTAAATTTTAAGTTGGTACACTAAATTTTCTAACTGAAACTATTAATAACAAGTTATCAATATTAATAAATTAAATTACAAATAAGTTCCTACTATTTATAATGTACTAAATACTTTTTTAAAGCATCAAATAAATATTTAAAAGTTTATTAACCTTGACAAAACATGATAATGTGATTAGTGAAGATAATTATATTAAACACAATAAAATCATTATATACTGTTTTATAATTACATACAATTTTGCTATGGATATTAATCAAATTTATCAACTGAACATTGAATAGCTTTTTGCAACTTAAAAAAAAAATAGTTAACTAAAAAAATGAGGTGAATTAATTTTTTTGATTAATCATGGTTTTTAATATTGTTTCTTAACTATGTCATTTACATACTAACCAATTTGCATGTATAATATAAAATAGATTTTCAATGAACTTAATATAAAGTTCTTAAATATCTTTTGATGTTGAATTGTTGTATAATAAAGATTTTAGAAAAAATGATAAATACATACCTAATAATATACTATTTTAAATTTTAAAAAATAAATAATAAATTGTAGAGAAAACATAATTCAATTTTTAATTAAAACTAGTTAGTAAAGCATCAATTGAGATTAAATTCACATGTTTATAACATTTTTTACAGTATCTTAATGTGAGCATAGTATATTACAGTATTGTTTATAGTATTTATGTAATAATGAGAGTAAAGTAATGCTTTTGTATCTAATTTGAAGAAATGAAAAGGATAAAAGTTTATTGATACTAAGTAGCAAAATCTGGTCAAAATAGACAATGACTTCCAAGTAGAAAATAAAAATAATTAATTGTTCAATAATAAAGTTCTAATAATTCTGTTACAGATGAAGTAGTAAGAAATATAAATTCCAAAAGTAATAGTTTTAATATAGATTGATATGTTCATACTTTTGCAACTATACAAATTCATGATATTACATAAAATAAAAAAAAGAGATGAAAAAAAAAAATATAATGACGTTAAAGGAGAAAATTTTCTGAAAGCAACTAATTAGCTATATTTTTTGCCCGTCTAGAAGTTAGCAAAGATTTGGAAAGTTAAAATTCATCTTAATTTTCAACATCTACATAACTGTAATTATTTGTCTACAATTATTATATATCAGGAATACATTTGTATCAAAATATATAAAAGGATAACACATAAAAATAGAAACCTGACTTTATTCAATAAAATAAAAAACATCACTAAAAATTATTTACACTTATTTACATTTACACTAATTAAGATAAATTTTGAAAATACCTTAATTGCCTAACCTAATACAAAATATTTATACCCAATACAAAATTCTAATTTTCACACATTTCGAAGGTCTTATTTTATCTCTTACTCTGTTATCACTCACTAATTACTTAGATAAAAGTAGATTCTAATAGTTCATAAATAATCTATACAATAGGTATGGCATACATTAATTTTTCTTACATTGTCAATAAAATACATTCAAATATATTTGATTTTACGCAAATAATTAGGAAAGTTTTATATTGAAATCCTTATGATGTAATGCTAATCAATTTTAATGATTTAATTGACTTTATGTATTTAAAAAATAATAAATTTCTTTTCATTCCTCTTTTGTAAACATTAAAAATCAATTCATCAGACAACTGCCTTTAACACTCCAGATGCAATAACAAAATTGCCAGAAAAATTGTCAAATATGTTGATTAATAAAAAATATAAAAAAAGCTTTTTATTATGAATATCAAATCACTGATTTTACAGTAAATTTACTGCTATCAGGAAAAGCAGTTATGTAGTTGGTAATAAAATTGAAATAAATTACAGAATGTTAGCTAATAATTTTTTTTAGATTTCTTTAAACAAAGACTGAATGTCACTAGTTGAGAAAACTCATTAAATTAATGAAGATTAAACTTTAATGGCATTTTTTTTTCATAAATGATAAATACATACATTTACGCAGATGAAAACTTAACTCAGACAGCCCATATGGGGCCAAAGCCTACAGTGCTCATATCTGTTTCAATGATTGAGGGAGTTGTGGTACAAAGCATCTCTTAATTAGGAAGTCAGCATAATAAGAAACTCATAGTGTTTTAGTTCTCAAGCATGCTTAGTACTCAATTTCATTGATTTACTGAAGGGATGAAAAGCTGAGTCGAATTTGACAGCTCGAGAATTGATTAAGCAGAGAAAAGTTTAATCAATAAGTAACTTTTGATTTTTCAAAAATTTGTTTTTAATTTGATATTTTAATCAAATCTAATTAAATAATACAATCTACCCATCAATGCTTTGAAAAAAAGTTTTTTTTTCACTTTATTAAGTTTTTTAATTTTTATTTAGTTCTAAACAAATAAAAATACCTCAAAATTCGTGTTACCCACCAAATATTGAAAAGCCAATACTTAATTATAATTTTAGAGTTCCTGTGTGTTTGAAGTAATAAGCTCAGTATTTTTTTAATGTCATTTAACCTTACATAGCAAATTTCAACATATGACTTAATGTTTCTACAATTTGATAAGTAGCATAAATCAATAGTTTACTTATATTCATGGATGATTATTAGCACTTCAGGTGTTAATAATCAAATATTTTATGAAAATAAAGCAAAATAATAGAATAAAAATATTTCAAATAGACTGTTATCCAGCAAGGATTATCCAATAATAAAGTTGAAATTATTAAATTATTTATATATATATATATATATATATATATATATATATATATATATATATAGTATTTAAGCTAAAATAACCAACTTACAACATCTTGCAGCATTCTGTCACTACAAAGGGTTAGCAATGCATTCTTCTGCAACTATAAAGTAATATAAACAGAATTTAAGTCAAAAACATGCTATTTGAATAAAATTAAATTTTCATTATATTCACATAAACATGTGTATACAAAACATGTTTTTTCAACAATTATAAAACCTTACTTGATTGCAAAGATTTAATTATCAAACAGAAAATGTTTATATGTTTATACATATATAATCATACTTATTACATTAATAAATATACAGAGTACATATATTACAAATAAGTCACAATAAAAGTTAAGAAAATTTTTTAATTTCTGAAAATTTTTTTCGGAATTTTTTAAATTTATTTATATACATGTTATTACTATTATACATAAAAAAACATGGTTTAATCTCAGGTAGTAACAAATAATTAATAAATCAAAACATTTTGTAATTTTAAGCCACGCTCATAGTTGGCACTTTCCACTCTGCATCAGATGTATAATGGACCCTACAGATACTTAATCTTTTAAATCATTTGAACAAAGTAGTCTCTAATTGGACAGAAAGATGAATTGACGAGATTGACACTTTTAGTGATTGGACTCTTAAAACAAGGCATGAGCTTCATTACAAAGAAATAGCCATGTCTAGCCAGATTATGATGATTAACTTGGTGTTAAAATGGGAATAAGAATAAATACTACACACTAGTGAGTATGAGTACAAAACAGTAAGTCAAGATGCTTAATTTATAGCGAATCTCATAAGTTGCTCTATCAAAAGCTATTTTCATATACTTGTGGATCCCAAAATTTTATCCATAAATCCATGAATATTCTATGGGTGTCAGAGTCTGAAACATCAGCTCTTTACTGTAATAGTTATTTTAAGTGTTACTGCATTTGTATAAATAAATTAGAATTAGCTAGTGATCAAAACAAATTGAAGCCTATTAAATGTAGCCTTATTCTAAATTAACTTATGATATACTAAGAGCATAGAAATTAAATATGGTTGCTGTTAAACATTTTTAAAAATTTGAAAGTTTTCAAAATTTTAACAAATTTAAATTTTTTATTATGACAATAAATTTTGATTATCCAAATATAATTTTTTGGGGGAGGGAGTCAAAACCTAGAAATTCAAAACTAAATTTTCCAAAAAACTCAAAGGTAAAATTTTAGGAATCTGTACAAAATTTGTACTAATCCAATTTTCAAGCCTAGCAATGCAGTTATTTTATTTATATAAATCACATTACTTTGAACAATATCAAATTCTCAAAACCCAAACCCATTCAATTTCATTTGACACTATTGTTGACTTAAATATTTCATTATATTTACATACTACAAAAATATTACAAAACAATAGAAACTCATATATTTTGCAAACATTATATAAAACAAAAGACAAAACAAATTTAAAATAGCTCTAAACGTCAATGCTTATTCATATTCAACCAATAAACTATACAAATTCAATTTTTTTTTTATTCTCATTTAATTAAAAGAATAAAAATAATTTAAAAATACATCTTATATAAATAACTATACCAAGCAGGTATTAACAATTATGCTATAAATCCATATCAAAAACCTAAGTGACATAAACTTTTATGAAAACTGTGGAGTTAACTTTAAAATCTGTTACAGTGTAATCTATAACAGAAGAACAATAAAGCGATAAAAAAACATAGCATTCATTTTAAAGAAAACTCAGCAGGTTTCTAATTTGCAGAGCAGTGGCTACAATGTAGGGAAAAAAAATCATTTATTCATTTATTACAATGCAATCTAGAAAAGAACATTCACTGGGCAATAAAACTAAATCAATAATGAAAATAAACTATACTTTTAAGAAAATTTGTTTTTTAATTGACAAGGATAACAATTTACAATAAACCTTAATATATATATTTCAATGCTATAGGTAATAAATTACAATATTTATTTTAATTGAATAATTCAAATGCTTTCATTTTATTCACTTTGAAAATAAATTATTTATGTTGTTGTTACTTATGACATTTGGCAGAGCCAAGCCTGTCTGTCTGTCTACAACTGGGTGAATGAAGTCAGAAAGAATTTACTTTCTGTACAGAAAATAATATGAATCATATTCATTAAATGGAAAATGCTTCTCAAAATGAGTAATTCAAAGTTGATAAGAGAAATCAACCAACAACTTACACTTTATATAGAAATGTTAAATTGACAAATTAGCACTTCATTAACACTTAACAAAGATCACTTTTAAATAAAGTTATAATTTTTCTAAAAACTATGGTAGTAACTTCTGATACTTAGTTTTCAACTAAGTAACTTGATTAAAAAAAAAAATAATGAAAAGAATTAAAAGTTCTCTCAAAAATCTTTATAATTAATAAATATTTGATCAAAAGCAAACTAGCTTTAATTTGTTACTATAACACTGAAATACAAGTACTATTTGAAACAGAAAAAAATTAAAACAAGAATTGTAATACATTATTTTTTAAGTTTTGAAGAAAACAAAAAGAATATGTAAATATTCTACTAATAATTTTTATATTACATGCATATATATCAGGGGTAGCCAAGACATCGACCGCGGTCGACTGGTAGATCACGAAAACATTTTAGATAGTCTATACGACCATCCCTATAATGACCTCGGATATTAACAATTTAATTTATGACTTTTGACATAGAATCAATGAATTATTTAAAATAAAAATTTACAACAGTCTACACTTTAAAACCCAAAACAAACTGTGCAAAGATTTATGATTTAAGGTTTACGATTTAAAACCTAAAATGTACATGATGAGTGTGATTAAAACATTAATAAAAACTATAGAAAGGTATGCATTTCAATTAAGAAAACATGAATTGAGAAACTTCAAAAACATGGAGGAAGAGGACATTCATAATCCAAACCGAGACTTTGAAGATTTCGCTTAATACTTACTTTTTTGTTTGAAGAATTTTAAAGAAGATTCACTGAAAATTTTAACATTGATGGGGGGGGGGGGAGTATCTGAAAAAATAGGACATTTAATAGATATTATATCATTCATGGTCGAGGAAGAAATTATTAAATTAAGATGCGATAATTTCTTAAATGCAGAGCATATTTAGCGATGCTGATTTTTGGAAATTAATTTCTGAGGAAATGTTTCCAAATATTTACAAATTGATTTTGTATTTGAAATCATACTTTGGATCGAGGTATTTTTGCGAATCTACTTTTTCAACCATGAACAAAAAACAAACATTGGTCGCATTTAACAGATGAACATTTAATTTCCTGTATATGCATTGCAATTAGCTCATACCAGTCACAATACGATAAACTTGTCGCAGATATAGAGTGCCAAATTTCAACTAAACAAAGTGAATAGTCAGTTTTTGATACATAAATACTTTAATTATTTTATTTAATAAATTTTTATTTTGTAAATATATTAAGTTCTTTTTAGAAAAATTACATAATTCACCATATTTCCTTGTTACAGAAAATAAATATGTACGTTAATTTAACTCTGCTATATGTAGACCGCCTTCGATTTTTTATATGTGGAGTGGACCCCGGATCCCATAAGTTTGGCCACCCCCGATATATATTACGCACATTTACACATACCCTAAGTGATTGCATTATTTAAAAAAAAAATGGATAAATAAAACCCTTCAAATTTAATGTGTATCAGTTATTTTATATAAATAATTATTTTTATAAAGTTATTTACAAAGAAAAAAATTAAAGCAACTTGAGATACACAAGAGAAAAATTCAACAAATTAGAATCTAAGATTTATAATTGATATTTTGAATTTATCATCAGCAAAATACTCTATTTTTGTCAAAAATTTTATTGGCTTATTTTTAATATATTCTACTTACTTGTTGTTGTTTAGGAAAATTTTCCATTGCAACAAGAGTGCATTCAACTATTTTTCTCAGCCAAAGTGGGTGCACTTTAGAACTGAGAGAGCCTTTTGTTAGATTGTATAAGCAAGCTGTAGCAGCCATTTGAATTCCCAAAAAATCCGGATATGTTTCCATACTTTGCAAAACAAGCTAAAAAATTAAAACTTATGAAATATTTTAGAACATAATGTATATAAATATAAAGAGTAAAATGTTAGTAAATTCAGAATAATTTTTAATTTTATGGGATATAAATTTAATAATATAAGATTTGGGACTATATTCACACTAATGAAATTTCATAAATCTGATTACAAATTAGATAGATGCATATCCAATATTATCTTCTATAAAGAATTATTTTCCAAAGTATATATATACATGTGAATTTTAGATGCACTTCCATAAACACTTCTAATTTAGTAAAAACATTTAATTTTTGTGTTCTAAAGTCAGCATTCTAATTAGAATTTGAGAGTTGGTAATTTTTATGCTATTATCTCAGCAATATGTATAAACTTTATAATTTGTTTTATAAACATTTCTATTGCAAATTTGAATGCTTTTAAAATAATGAATTTACTTTTGTAAAACTGTCCCTCTTTTACACACATAATCATGTTTTGGCAGCATAAAATAAAAAAGATCTACTTTAAAAGTATGATTTTTTGTTTAATTTGGAGAAGCATTCACTAGTAAATGCAATTATATTGTAAATTTTTGTATTAAGTTTCAAGCGTAAATATGTGAATTTTCAAAAACTTCAATCCTTTATTTTAAAAAAGATGATGAATATATGCATTAAATACAGATTTATTTTAATATAATTTTAAAAATATTTCTTTTGTAATTTTAATCTTCAAATACTCTTTCTAAGATATTATTAAAGAGATATCTTCAAATACTTTGTATGGTAAAGAGGTAGCAATGCAAAGAACTAAAGTCATCAACAAATAATAAATTCTGATAAATTATTCTTAATTAGAAGTTATTAAGTAAAATTGAGCTTTTTCTAATATTTCCTTTAGATTAATTTAAACACTTCTTATGTAGCATAATATAATACTTAATTGTATATTGACACATAGCATAATTTTCATAATCACAACAACCTTTAAATTTGGTGCTGTTCTTTGCCAATTATACAATCCCTATCACTTCTGCAGTTCTTTCCTTCTTACAAGTTCTTATTAGGTTCAAACAGAAGTTAATTGGAACCTGTCTATGACTTGTACAAATACAATGATTTGTCTAGTTTCCTGACAATTTACTTATTTTCAAATAGTGCTGCATATTCTTCTATCACTATATAATTTAATTAATTTCCATCATTACTAAAACATGGTAGAAATGAAAAATACCATCATAAGGTTACAGACTTATGAACTGTATTTTGAATCAACTAGTATCATATCAATTTGATTAAAAGAAGCCAGGTAAATTTTTGATTTAACAGTTTTAAAAAGTGTTAACTAGAACTTATCAACCAACATAAGCATTTATTTTTACTTATGCTTCTAAGTAAGCTATTTTTTTCATCTGATGATATGAGGTTTGAATTCTTATCAAATTTTACATTCATATCACCTTTTTAATCTTTGTCATATCCAGAGTGAAATCTGTATCAATTCATCATATGAGTCATCATTTTTTTCTTACACTCTTGTTTACTTTTGAAGCATGTATATTAAAACTATTATAAATTTAAATAATAATAATAAAAAAAAAACTGTAAAATTTTGAAGATTTGGCAGCATCCAACATTAGACACATAGAAATGTTTCATTAATCAAAATTTTGTACATAAAAACTTCTTTTTTGTTTACAGCAATAAGAATTGATATTGATTAATCTAGAATACTCTACCAGGTTAATTATAAAAAGAACACGACTTCAATTTTGTTGCAATACGACAAATTGAATACTTGTATAAGAAAATTCCTATCACATTTAAGGATGACAAAGTCGATTAAAAATTTACTCCTATTATATCTAATGGGACAAAATCTGCATCTCTTGTTCTTACTCCCACTACAACAATATAAGTTAAATATTCACAAAATAGTCTGTAGGACACTTTGTAAATAATCTTTTATGAAATTTCTTAAGAGAATTGTGTTTTGAATATATTATAGTGTGAAGTAAAATAAAATAAATCATATCAAAATTTTTCTTTTTAATTTTATGAAGCTTTAACTTCAAAATTTAAAAAATTTGTCTGCAGAAATTATAAACAAGAAAAAAAATTAGCAAGATTTTATTGCAATATTGCTCATCTCATTTTTATCAGTATTTTACAGATAAAACAAAATAATAATACACATGAACATATTTTAAATGAAATACACTCATGCTTATTATTTCACACAAACAATCACTTTCAGATAATACCCTATTCTAGGAAGATAACAGCAATGTAGAAAATAATAAAACTAAATTTTTCAGTATCATGTAGTTTATCATTTCCTTTACCTCAAAGGAAAACTGGTGTTTTCAGTATTGCTATTCTGAAGCAAAAAATTCATTTTCTTCATATAAACATATGCATAATACTTTATAATAACTAAAATTAAAAGGTTAAATATTCTTTTAATAATCTTTTATAAAAAAAATAATTTTTTGAGATAATTATACAATCATAAATAGAATTAACAAAAAAAAAAGTAAAAATTTTTATATGTAAATTAAGTAAAAATTAAAAATAATAAAATGACAAAGAAATATTACCTTAATGATATCTAAACGTGGAGTAGATAGGTTTTGTAAATCTGAATACAGATAACACAGTGATCTTTGCAAATATAACTGCCTTTGCATATATCTTTGAATTGATTCCAACACTTGATCTTCTGAGGCATATCCAGTCACCTAATCAATAAAATGAATTATTGCTTAAAATACATATATATACATATACATTACTACGTATATATATATTATATATATACACACACACATATATATATATATATTTATATGTTTTGATAACTTATGATAATTTTACAAAATCAAATATTTTTTACATTGTATGTGAAAGTAGATAAAGACAAAGAAAGAAAATATTTTGATGCATTTTTCATATTAGAAACTCTTTTGCTATTAAAATTACAAAAACTTGAGTTATCAAATGGTTTGGACTTGAAAATTGATTCCAATTAAAGAGTCATTAGAAGATGTTGAACTAAGAGTTACAAAAGATTTCCAGAGATTTCGGAGTTTTCACTGTTCTTTTATTTCTAATCATCAGAAAAGGTGAAATTATTTTCTTTTGTAAATTTGCTATTTGGAACAATGATTTGTAAAATTTTAAGATAAATGGATTTTACAAATGTTTCTTCTCATGTTACATTAATTTATTAATGCTTTATTTACTTTTTTTGTAATATGATATTTGCCATTAAAATTTTACGTTTTCTTTATTATTTTTTATGTCAATTTTAGTAGGCAATTGTGAAATTGTCATTTCATCATTGGCAACACTTTTCAATGTCTTACTCTGCCATTGTATCATTCTTGAAAATCATGTGACATTTAAAATGATGAACACCTCTATTCACTGTTAGCAATATTTTTCAAAAGCATACCAACACATTATGTATATTAGGATTTTAGCCTTGAATAAGGATTCAAATCCACAAGCTATTGAACTGAAGGTAAAAATGATAAACATTTTGCAGGAAACTCTGCTTTTGAATCCAGAAAAATAATAATTATGCTACACAATGCAAAAGGTAATAGTATATGTCTTAATTTACTTACAGAAAGTTTAGAATTGAATGAAGAATCAGAGGGATTACAAAACATTTCTTCTTCACACAGATTGGTTTCCATTAGTCCAAGAAATTTCATCTGCTTATGATTATCAAGAAATATCCTAGAAATATTTTAATTTTAAAATAAAAATACTATATAAATAATAAAACATATTTTTGTTTATAAAATAATTTTAAAAATATAAGTTTTGAAATATAAATTGGTAAAATTTATTTTAAAAGTCTGTCAGATCCTCCAAAAAGGTTCATGAAAAGCTTTGTGAAAATTTTCATTTATTAATAAACATTTCACAAAATAATATTTCAACAATATATATATTATGACAACATTTTTATAATATAATTAGTCAGGGCCGTCGAGAGACAATGCCGGGCCCGGGGAAAAACCCAAAAAATTTTTTTAAAAAAACGTTAACCGGGCCCTCTCATAACTTCGGGCCCGGGGAATCTTACCCCCCCTCCCCCCCCTCTCGTCGGGCCTGTAATTAGTGACTTGATAAAAAATACTTTCTTGACAACACCATGAATCTTAATTTTTCACAGTATTCAAAGTTAAGAT
Source organism: Latrodectus geometricus (assembly GCA_026290005.1). Classification (NCBI taxonomy): domain Eukaryota; kingdom Metazoa; phylum Arthropoda; class Arachnida; order Araneae; family Theridiidae; genus Latrodectus; species Latrodectus geometricus. Next base: position 1,972 of record JAPDSC010081289.1, on the reverse strand, counting down.
TAAAGTACAATGAAATTAAAATTCAAAGAATAATGTACATGATATTATAAACTATAATAAAATAATTCTTTGACATACTTTAATCTACCTTTTTAAAAAAACTTACTTTAAAGACTCAAAAGTCACAGAACTCTTTCCAGATATATCAAGAGATACCAGCATTGGTAGGGTATTCGGATCTTCAAGGAACTCACTTATTTGGTCCTTAATATTCTGAAACACTGGAGGTGGTCCGGCATGGAAAGGGTCATCTCGATCATCAGATACATCAAGGTGCTGCAATTTCTCAAGTTCAGCAAAAACAGGCAGATATTTACATTGTAATGCTCCCAAATCATATAAGTTCAAATATTTCAATCTATCCTTACACTTTTTCAAGGGATTAATATCTGTGACTTTAGTTCTAGATATATTTAAACTTTCCAAGCACTTCAAATCTTCGGTAACGATTTCCAAGCCTTGACTATTGAAATCAGTGTGGCTAACATCCAAAACCCTAAGGTTTTTCAGCTTTGACAAAGCAATTACCACGCGAACTTTCTCGCTGTTGACGAATGTACTGTTCGATACGTTCAATAAGCGTAGGTTTTCTAAGGTCCATTCACCCAAACATGCAATCAAATCATTCACAGTTATGTTTGTTAGTTTAATAGCAGCTAATTCAGAAATTTTATGAGACCGCAATACACGCAAACCTTTACTTGTCAGTTTTGAGGCATCCCGAATGTAAACTTGGTTCAGCCTTGTGACAGAAGGATCGAAGATACTTAGCACTTGATCAGTTAAAGTATTCTCATCTAATGCTTCAAACAGTGACTCCGAAAGAGCGGTTGGGAAACAGACATTAGAAGTGTTAAATACATACTTTAAAGTGTTAGCATTTAAATCTTCAACAGACGAACATACGGATGCAATATTCCTAGATATAAAATCTAGACACGAATGTTGCAAACTCTGAGGCGATTCATACATTTTAGACGATATCAATTAACATATTTAAGATCTGAATCGCTTTAATGCAAGTCCCAGATGAAATTAAGTAAATGTTAACAAAATTTTTAAGAAACACTTTAAAACGGAAACTTTTTAATACTTAAGAAAAAATAAGAAATAAAGCTACTCTTAAAATTAGTCTAATTTAGACACTTTATATGCAGAAAATTTGAGATAAAAAGTTTAGGCACGCTGCATTTGACAATCGTCTATTTTCCGATATCAAGAAAAATTGTTGACTTGTAGTCACGGATGACGGTCTTCGTTGCCAATCGCTGCATTTGAAAACACAAAACTATTTACAAACCTATTATTTTAAAATGTCAATTTCATTATTTCGTACAAATATTCACTGCTATTGAGAAAACTAAATAAAATTGAATTAGAATGCCTTACATTTTATTTTCTTGTAAATTATTGAATATAAGTTATTAAAATCAATAATCGAATATTATCAAAGACTAATAAGAAAATTTCCTATTAATTTATTGATATTAATAACTCAATACATAATAAATGAAGTTCATTGACATAACTGAATTCGGGACAAATGGTTTTCGAAATTCTCCAAATTTTCTTGAATAGTTTAGCTTTCACATGCTTCTTTTTTTATCAACTCTTAAAAAATCACGTATACGGTCTTCATAACAGTCTTAAGATCGATTTTTCTTATGGATATCCCTGATGAAGGATAGTTTGAAATAAAAGCTTCATTTTTCATACATCTTCTAATTCAGAACTTGCTAAAGTAATGGTCCATGAGAAAATTTCGCTGTTCTCCAGAAAAATGTGAAATATTCTTATTTATATCATTAAATATATTTTAACATACATTGAAAAGTTATAAAAACGCTATTTCATTCAGTAACGCCATGGTAAATAAGTTGTTCAGCTACGTGATTTGTCGCATTTCATTTCGCATTCTTCTAATGTCTCACCCTAACATATGTCGCATATATATATATATATATATATATAT
>JAPDSC010081279.1:82963-121468 GCA_026290005.1 Latrodectus geometricus | reverse complement strand
TTTTTCGCAGATTCTTGAAATTTTCTGAGACGCTGAGTCGGTTAAAGGTCCTTTAAGAAGACGCTTTATAGGCCTTAGCCACGATGATGATAGGTCAAAAAGCGGAAAAAAACGCGATGTCAACATATTTTTTAAAGATTTTCATTTCTTATTATTTTGATAGTTGTGTGTTTGTTTTATCTGTTATTTTTATGGTTTTTTTATTCACACTATCATAACGCTCTAAAATATTTAGTTTCAAACGAGATTCTTCTTAGAAATCAATGTTTTTTTTCATTTGGCCCTATAATTTTACAAATGTTACCAAAATTACACAAGAAAATACGATAAAAAAATAATTCGTATTTATTAGTTATTTATTTAGGTATTTTCTTATCCTGCAAATTTTATTAAACCTAACTAATTATTTATTATATTAATCATATGTATAAATTAAATTAGCATTGTAATCTGATACATTTATTGCATGATTAGATGGTAATACCCATCATCATATTAAATACTAAATTATCATTTTAAACAAAGTTCAAAATTATTCAATTAATGTTACAACTTCAAAAGACTAACTGTTTTTAACTGGGAAAACATCATCACTCCCTTCGCATTTAATTCCTTTGTATTATAGCAAACATTTTACTACAGATAAATCTCAAATATCGAAATTAGAATATTATCACTCATTTTATGCTATTATGCTTGCTTACTACACTTTTTTTATCTAATTCAAAAATTGATGGGATAATTAGGCTATAACATAATCTGCCAACGTAATTTGTCTCATTGGTTTCAGTGTCAAAAGCAATTACAATAATTTTTATACAGTAAATTAATTACAATTTTAATAAAATGCACACACATAGTAATCTTTTAATCTCTCACTATTGAAGAGGTAATTTATTTAAATTACTTCTCAGGAATTTTAGCGTTCGTCTTATCCAATTTTAAACTCTTATTATTCTATCTTCCACGTATATTTTTTCCTGTTTTGTCTTATCTTTTATTTAAGCAACTGATTGAACATCTGTTTACTTTTTAACATTAAATGCGATGGTCACATTTTAAGATACTTAAATTTTAATCGCTGGATAATCGAGGTTATTTTCTTTTAGAATTCATGAGAAAGCGATTATAATTTAATAAATATAATCGCTTTCTCATGATATTCGAATTCGCATGAATAATTTAATAGGTTTTATCGTTTTCTCATAAATTATTTTTGAATATTATTCAATATATTTTTAAATACATTCAATACGATTACTTCGATATATTTTTAGATGTATTCAATATGCTTAAAAATTTGATTACAATTTATATTTCATTGCATAATTAATTAAAAATAAAACTTTATTAGATTCATAAAAACTTGTTTACAAGCATTTATTCTAACCGTAATTTTTTAATAACGTAAATTGTTTGTTAGTCATAGCTTAAAATTCTTAAAGAAAATATTAAAAAACATACTTCTTCGTTAAATATAATACTTCATTAAACGAGTTTCACATTCTTTCATACATTAAAACTACTTAAATGATTTTAGAAGATGGTGTATGTTTATCAAACAAGTGTTTTCACATGATGGACATATTCACCTGTGTAAGTGACTATTGTAAGTTTCGGCTGATTTTTTTTTTTTTTTTCAAAATTCAGCTTGTATTAATTTCTTTGTTTCTGACCCTGAAGGAATCGACGTAATTCATGAAAGATTTGGGTCTTGCATTCAAGTAATTCATTATCGTCTTGTGAAGATTTCATTCAAATTTTAATGTTAAAATTTCAAGCACCCCAATTTGTTTCATTGTTTTTTTTACTTTCCAGTTTATTATAAAGCAGTAAGAGATTTTTTTAATTGAATAATGTTTTATTTGATTCATTCTTTATGTTAATGTATTATTGTTTCTCATCACACATGATGGATAGAAACATCTACACCAAGTCCAAGAACCCATACATATTCGAATCAACGAATCATGATGAAGGATGTAAGGTGAAATTTCAGGAGTTTCAAGACCTTAATGCAATAAAGGTTGAAGTCTGAGTTTGTCTCAAGCTTGCAAAGCATTTGGCTGAGCAAGTGGCTGGGTATTTGCAGTTTAGAAGCAGAACTCAAGCAGGGGACCCCCATGGACATCATTTTATGGAGGATACTGTGACCATGAGGTATTTTAGGTGTCCTGCCACAATTAATAAACACCATGTTGACAAAGACTTTTACCATACATTGCAGATTAGTCATTATCGGGCCTAAAATAGCCTGATGGGCCCATATTTACTGTGTTATCTTTCTTCTTTGAATCAGCCTCCCTCGATTGGTGTGACATCTCATCAAGAATAAACGTTGTCTCTCGATCTTTGTTTAGATTAAGAGACAATTTGCTGTATATTAGGACTGTCGGCAAAAATATTCAATTTCTAATACCATAATTAATAGTTCATGTGTTATTAAAAGATTATTTTTAAGAAAAAAAGTTCTAGATGTTGAGATTCTTATTTGCATATTTAATCTTGATAAAATGATTATCAAAGTGAAAGGAATTGATTAAAAAATAAATAAATGGTCAAGCATTTTCGTGCATTGCACCTATCTAAATATAATACATTTTTCATTTGCATACTACTATTAATAATAGATAATTATCTAAAGCTCTTAGATCATTATAAAAAAGAATGTTATGTCAGGTGTGGTCTGTTATAACATCACGGAAAAGGAAAGTGCAAAGGTAGCTTTCAAATCCAAAGCAATCTAATGTGTCATCTCTTGTCTGGTGTCACGCAGTTTTGTCGCGCACGCGACCTCTTTGAGAAAATGGTGGCGCGGTTCACCGAGCAAATAAAATTCTCCTTTCCAGTTGAAGGTAATCTTTTTTTATCGTTTGGCTTCGAATCTGCCAGTGATGTCTGCACACACAAAAGGAGAATAATAAAAAAAGCACCTTTATGAACGTCAACTAGTATGGAATCAGCTTGTAAAACATGTTACACGTCTACACTCGCTGCATTAAATTATCGTTTGCGATGACATTTCTGATGCGGTCGTCTGTTCAAACAGTTGGTTTAGTCCTTACTTTTATATGCTCCCCAAAACTTGTCACAAAATTTTTCTTCCTCTCAGTTTGTTGAAGCAGCAGCGATGCGTCTGTGTTTAATAATAACAGGACATAAAATTGCCAACGACTGCTGTTTAAGGTATTAAAAAGAATGTTGCCACTCTTAAATTCTTCAACGCTAATATCACTCTTATTGAATAATTTTATGCGTATGCGCGAAATATCTGTTACCTTAGCTATGAAATACGTTGAGATCAAGAAAAAATATGGAAGAAAGAATAATTTTATACTTCCTCGAGTAAATTACATTTTGCTTGAAATATTTGTTTAAAATTATTTTGTGTTGGTTGGATTGTGTTGTAATAAAATAGTTAACTTTATTTATCTTTGAGTAAAGATTAATACTTAATTGCCAAAAGATCAGGATCTTAAAATAGAGCTATTATTAAATATGATTACTTAAAGTCTGCCATTGTATATCTTTATAATTTCATGTTTTTGATAAATTAAAATGTATTTAGGTTATAGAAACGAAAACAATATTGATCAAGAAAATTCCTTAAAAGATCTTCGTTATCATTATTAAACAACCCATGAACATTACCGCCATATTTTTTAATGAGAACTCAGAACCACTCGTTAAGAAGGTAAAACCCCTATTATTTCTCATTTTTGTCAGTTTTTTTATTCGTAGTTTTTGGTTTTTGGCTCTTAGCTTAACGAATAACATTTACCCATTAGAATTATAACTAAAAGTAGATTTAGATCTATTTCAAATATTCACATGTCTCAACTGGGAATCAAAAAATATCAAGGTAGTTGCTTATAATAATATAAATTGATGAATGTATGAAATACTTGTTGTTTCACCAACATACTTACCTGTACCTGAGTTGGCTATATCTGTTAGATAGAGGAAGACGGGTGGGAATCTACGTAATTTAGAAGCAGAGGACTCCCCAACAATTGGCCTGCCACCCCCAGAGATATCATTTCACTTGGAGGACATTGCAACCACGATATATTTAACGTACTCCAGCTACCTTTGGTGAACAATATGGATTTTGGTTAATCCGGGATAATAACTCACTACATAATAAGAACAACCCCCTAACCAACCAGGCAACCGTGGTCCAATAAAATACTTGTAACAAAACCAATTTGGGTGGTTTTTTGAAAATTAAATCGTTTTGAGAATTTTGCTACTGTATCATTCATCAGTAATTGAACTCGAAGCATAAAGTTATTTTTCCAATTTTTTAGCAACAACCCTTTTTTACAAAATGCAGTTGGAAACAAATATTATTAAAACAATGGATGGATTATTTAAAAGTATATGTAGTAATACTGCTTTTTTTAAAAAAAAATTATAGTTTTCTATGAATAACTAGAATTGCTTATAAGTGATGATCTGGTAAATTTTGATGTGATCCGTACATTAGAATAACCATGCAAAATCACTTCAGAAGAAACTTATTGAGGAAAAAACTCTAGCAACAACATATCTAAAGTGGTATTACTAACTTATTAACGATAAACATAAAGATATTTTTAAGTCTTGATTTATTGTACAAAGAAAGGAACAATCAAAACACATTAACAATCAAATAAAAAAAGCCATAAAAATTGAAGAAATCTTTTTCTGATAATATAGCTACTTAATGGAAATTAATCAAAATCAACTGAATAAAGAAATTATAAGACATACTTTATAATTTGTTCTCTCACTCAGCTTTAAATATTTATTATATTTTAGTTAAAAAAAGGAGACAATTTAGAAAGTTTTTATTTTTACAAAAATAATTTAGGTATGTGAAATACAGGCATGTGAAAATACATATTTCTTAATAATCTTAAATATATATTGCATTGAAAGAATAATTTTAGCAGTCAGAGTATTGAATAGAAATTGAAGCTTATAGGTGGTATATATGCGACTTATTATATATATATATATTACAATGTACTTATTAAATAGTAAACAAAATTGTTATAACTCCAACATCCATAAAACATATAGTTTTCCTGCTGTTAAAGCTTGAACCATTTAAATAAATAGAGATTTGTAAAAGCAGTTTTAGTTATTCCTTATGCCTTTTTTTAGTGATATTAAACATTTTTTGTTATAATTTATGAATTTTTATTTCAAATATGTTTTCTGACAGGAATATCTGTCTTGATATAATTTTTGTTTTGATTTTTTAATTAAATATATTTCCAATTAATTTTATTATAATTTTTTAACTCTCCTATACTAATTGTGTTTTATCTCATGAACTAGGTCAATAGTTTGGGGAATTATATATGCAAGTTTTATCATTAAATCTAAGAAATGTTCGAAATTTTCTGATGAAAATTTAGCCGATTTTGAACTCACATTTGACTTCACAATTTGAATTCTCATAATGCTTTTAAAATTTTTCATTTTTTTTTTAAATTAAAATATCAATCAAATAAAAATGGACTTTAATGTAATAAATAAGATCTTCGCCATGAAGAGATTCCTAATAAATAATTCACTTTAACCGTTTTCTTTTCACAAAATAAAAAAACTTTTGTGAAGAAAAAAACAGGAAAAAAATAAATCAGCGTGGCGCTTGTAGCTGATCTATCTTTTCTGTATCGTACAAATCACTAACCGCGGTGACAAAACAGCGAAAAATCCTTCCAAGACATCTCCCTCCCCAAATCTTCTGAGCTGTTTATGTCTTTCCTCAAATGACGAAGGGAACGTTAAAAAGCTGTTTTTCGGATTGTTTTCTAAAACTGTCAAGCGATTTTTTCCTCTTACCTAATGCGTTCAGCTGTTGCAGACTCTTTACTTAGGAACATGAAACCTTGCCTCGTCTGTCTTCTATTTGAATTTTGTCGTCAGCGAGAGGGTCGTGTGCCGCTTTTATGGGATGGGTGATTTGTCGGCTGGGTATTTCTTTCCTTTCAATTTTATCCCCACCCCTGCCTAAACTCTTGTTACCGTTGTCGTATGTCAAGAGCGATATTACTTTTTGAGTTGTCGCTTCTGTGTTGTGACAGTGTCATTTATTTACATATATCTCATTTTGGCAAGGGTATGTTTACATCGTCAGTCGACTTAGCACATTTTTTGGCTCTGAAGTCAGAAAAATAACTTCGCTTCCATGCTCCCGACCGGCCAAAAAGTTTTTTCCCCTTTCTTTTACTTAATATGTATGCAAATCTCCAGTGATAATGTTTTTTTGCGTTGGTAGTTTATATTTATAAACTTAAAACAATATGTACTGATGCGCTGTATATGCAACTAGAATGTGGACTGCTTAAAAAATAAATTCTCAGAGTACACAACATTGAAACACTTTTGTACACACAAAAAAGTGCATTAATTCTTCCAGACTTATTTCGTTTCCTGCAATTAAATTAAGACCTTCAAAATGGAAAAACAAAATGTTAAGTAAAAAGTCTCATGTTAAAAATAATTTAGAAAAACAGAGAGAACTTGGTTCTATATATTTCATATTGGATTGTTCAATTAATTTTGTTAAATAAATCTATCTTTTATATTTATCGATAATAGGCTTATCCACATGCTTCGATCATAAACACTTACCGTTACAAAAATGCTTAACTCTATCTCTTTCAACACGCACACGCATATACATAGTATATTGATGCAAATATACAAGCAGATAAGCTTGAATATATTTTCAGTACATAATAACGTATTGAAAATGTATTCTAAACTATTCGTTAAGATCATATGTGTATTGTGCAGACTTGTCCTCAAAGAGAATCCTCTTCTAAGAATATGTCAAATCCAGAGATAGATTACTTTTCCAGAAAAAAATTCATCTGAAAACTGATTTATGTATGAAAGGTCCGAAGAATATGAAATTTATTCCTGAATTATTCTGATGATGGAATTTTGTAGTTTTAGTTTGTATAGCGAGAAAAGTAAAAGCAGTTAAATGGCCTAAAATTTTTATGACAGTGCAAAAATACATTAAAGGCTGAGCCCTTAAATTTTACACCAAAACAGAGCAGAATAATATATATATATATATATATATATTATAATTTCCAATATCAATATAGTACTAATGTCAATTAATGAGGTTGGAACCTTAAGTGGTATCCTCATTTTCATATATACTTTTGTAAAAGACATTTATATTTTGTAATTTAAGTTCACAAACCATATTTCATCTCGTTAGTAACTATCCTAACAAATGAAACGCTCGATTCCACACTGAGGAATATCGTATAATGGTTATTGCGTTACCAATCCATTTTTTATAATTATTATTCACATCTATCAATATAAAATTACCGGTTTTTCTTCCTTATAATAAATGAGTACTACTCACTATTTAAGAAATGTTCCTCCCAAAGATAACAAGTTGTGGTTTATCAAAAAAAAGCTTTTAGTCTTTTAGGTTATCTAGGACTTGTGATTAAAAAGAACACATACTATTAAGAGACATATAAATGTACCAGAACTGGATCCATTAGCAGTTTCTGAAATGATTCAATCAACGTGTGAACGAATCATTTCAAGATTCAGACCATTTGGAGTTTATATCTAAGATCTAAGAAAATCAATTCTAAGGGCTTATATCTAAGATACATGTAATTTCGCAAAATGTGCAAATGAAAATAATATGTTTTAATAGAAAAATCTAAATATAGAGTTTCGTTTTAATTTTTACCTGTAATTGAACATTTTTCTTTTCAAATTCAATGAAATATAAATACCTTTATTTAAAATGCAAAATCCCATAATTTTTAAACAACTTTATCATTTATTGTTACTATTATTAGGTTAGGGAAAAAGAAATCCATTATTTTTACGTGAACTTTTTGTAACTTCTTTCAGATTCGCTTTGTAAAAAGGTTTAAAACAGTTTTCAAGTAGATTTTTAGGTCTTGTGTGAAGCTATGACTGCTGACATGCTGTCAAGTTTGATAATTTTTTATATTTTATAGACATTCTCGACGATGTTGTATCCATGCTAGGTGCATCTTTAGCATCCAAATACCCAAACGGAATCGACGAAACCAAAATTGTGCGTAACTGGTTGTTACAGTCATATATAGGACGATAAACACCTTTCACAATTTTAGCCACCTGGTTAGCATTTTCACCATTATAAAAAAAAACTAAAATGTATCGAATTTTCTGTTTGTTGCCTTCCATTTTTAAAACCTTGTACTCATAACTGAATTTATCAAACAAAAAACCGCAAAAGAATATTTTAGTGTCAAAATGTCACCTTTCCAATGAGCATAAATTTGAAATTGTTTGATAGATACCTCACGAGATTAGCGATCACTACAGACGTCTACCGAAAAAATAATGGGTAACTTTTTCCCCAAACTAATATATCCAACCTATTCATTTCCTTTTCTTATACTAGGAACATAACTGAATGTCCAACTTGATTAATAGTTACACTTTTAAACTCCTAAAAGCTTTTATTCACTCGACTAAATTTACTGGAGTCATTAAGATAACGACTCTGACAATTAGTATTGTTGATTGTGGTAATTTCGAAACAGAACAAGCTTATGCGGTTAAACTATTCGGAATTGTTATGAGAACGAAATATAAATTGCGATAGTTTAATTTCACATTAAAAGAACTGCGTAGAAATGAATAGAATGCCCGTAACTATTTTCCAATAAATGAAAATTTTCCCAAACGAAATTTCTCAAGCTAAATTATATTGTCATAGCAAGTTAGGAAAACATATTGGTTCGTGTTTCGCTGTCTTATGTTCTATTTTTGTTTGAATTTTGGGAAAGAGGGGCGAATTTAGGATCATTATTATACTTCTTTTGATCATTACTCAGGATTTTCTAACTGTGCAATCAATAGTTTAACACTGAATTAATTGAACATATTGTTGAAATATTTACAAATTAGAGTTTTAGGTTAATATTTCAATTATATATCGTCGTTCAAAGAGCAGTTGTTCATTAATAAACTGTAAATTATGTTTAGTTCGAATATCAACTAATGCAAAAGTTTTGTTTTAAAGATTATAATTTTAAGTTTCAAGGAAAATATTGCATTTTATATTTATATTTTAATGAAATGGTTTCTTAACAAAATACTACAAATTTCAGTACAAAAATCTTATTGACTATTATCATTAAAAATTTATTTTCAGTAAAAAATAATTTTTTACTGTAAACTTGTGATTAGTACTATAATTATAATTAACAAGTAATGTAAAGTAAAAAATATTTAAAACGAAAAAATAATTTTTTATTAAAAACAACATTGTACAGTATTATTTCACGTTTTCCTGTAATGCTTTTTACTTAATGTGAAATAAATAAATTTTTTATGAAGAATAATTAATGCGTAAAAAAGAATTATCATTATGTGATTTATTCATTCCGCAAGAAGTTATAACTGTGAATAATATAAGTATGAACTGTAAAGTCTTTTTAAGATAACTTAGACTATAATTTTTCGGAAGCCTCCAAAATATGTTCTCTAAGATACAGTTCTGGTGGGGAACTGGTTATTTCGTTAAATGAATCTGTTATTTTTGCACCATCATGCTTCCCCGAACGACTGCAATAGATTCATTCATTAGGATAAGAAGTTCTATGCAGTCCAGATTAATTTGTCTTTTTTTCAAAAATCATCACTTTTTGCACTGGCATAATAAACAAATAATCATCAAAGCTATCAGCTGTATCATGTCACTTTCCTTAGCAGTTGACTATTCTTGAATAAAACATCTGAATGATGAATCAGTTTCTTGAATTTGTTCCACAATTCTATGAATTGAAGAACTGACATCTAGTTATCTGGGCAATTTTGTTTTTGTGGGCTTTCTGATGATCTTCAGTAATCCTCCCTTATATTTTTCCAAGAAAATTATGACTCAAAAATTTTGTAAAATATTCTTAGCCTAGATTTGTATGTCGCAATTACAAAAAAATGTGGAATCATATATTCAAACAATGAATATATAAATATCATTGAAGATAACATTTTTTAACTTTTAACTAAGTAATTTTCATAGAGTATCTTTGAGTGTGTTCAAAATCTCCTATGTAACAATCTACTCAAAAATTAACGAACTATCCAAGAGAATCAACTCATTTTCGAAGGAGTTAACAATATATTTGATATTTATTTTCATGCTTTTGCATTAAATTTAAATAATTAAGATCACTACAAAATATAAATTTGACATGGACTCTTTTGAAATTTTTTTATTTCAAACGCATGAAGAAATGATGAACTAAGAATAATTTTGGTAAATCACCCAGTGTGGCTGTTAAATTGAAGTCAATGCTTTATCCCATGACTTTATTTACCTTATTCATAAGAGTACATTTTTTAATATGCGTGGCTGATTCTCTTCGCATGAGGTTATGATACTTTTTACTTAAATATTTTTAGTGAAAGTAAATATTGTGCTTTTCAGTAAGATTAAATTTATTTCTTATAAAATTCCTATTTTAGTGTTTTAAGAAACAATCAAGAATTCATTCCAGATTCATGAGAATATTTATATAACATACTTCTCCATTATATTATTAGTGTTTCACTTTTCTCCGAACAAGCAAGTTTCTTTTCCTTACAATGTATCCTACCCAAGACAGGAGCTTGATCGCCAAATGAGGCAACCTGGTCCCTCGGAAGTTGTAAATGACTCCATTTGGCATCACGGACCATGTCTGAAACCCAAAGGCAGTCAGCCAAATACTCCTCTGAAAGAAGAGAAACAGAAAGATCAGAGAAGAGAGTAGAAGAATAAAAGAGAAGAGAAAATGAGGATGGGGAGGAGGGAAAAAAGAAAAGAAAGGAAAAAAGAGAGACTTTGCCTCCCTTTCGCCGTCTTTACGCCTGTCAGGATAGTTCGCGAAGTAATGTCCTTCCGGTGGAAATGGAGGGAACAGGTCATCAAACAACGAGATTTCGCTGGTCACGAAAAAGATTCCGATGATGCTTCAGCTTCTATATCGATTCTCTTTCTGTCTCTCTAGCCGTGTATCGATCTTCCTTTCATTCGAAAAAATGAAATAGGGAATATTTTTTCCCTCTTTCTTGTGTTGCTGTGGCATAAAAAGGAAAAAAAAGGGTGGTCCAAGGTCAAATCTAGTAGGAATCGTTGATTTAGTTTGGAAAAGAAAGAAAAACTCCATATTGTATTACATCATTCGTTTATTATTTTGCTAAACATTCTGTATAAAATGATATATTTCTTTCCCTTATGTTACATCAAAAGAATAACGGAATGATATATTAGCATGAAAGATGCGTATATATTATCATTTCGTAACAACATCATATAAGGAAAGGGACCGTACACGATATTATTGCTACTGCTGAATACTTTATTAAAACTCTTGTCATGTAGAATTCCGTCACTACGAATTTTATCTGCCTCAAACCTCCTTTTCAGCCTACTTTAAAATTATTTTAAAATTCGGTAAAAGAAAATACCTGAGCAGAGTTTTTATGTTTATTTTAAATATTTTCTTTTCCATCTAATATTAACATTATAAAGAAACAAATATTTACTAAAATTTTATAATAGCTCAAGATGTACCGTAAAACAGAGTTTCCTAATCGCAACATTTCGATCCTATTTTAAAGTTGCCCTTTTCCTCAATGATCTGCATGTTTCTTGATCAAGACATAACAGATTTGCAAATAATAAAAAGTATTTTTAACAACGAGAATCGAACTTGAATTCTTTAAGTAGAAACCCAAATTGTTCGCTATAGTTCACAATCCTCTTATTGAATTCATTATTCTTTATAGAATTTTTTTATTATAGAAAGGGATGTATATTTTATTACCGACAATATTTTTCAAACATTATATTCATTTATTAATCTGTTTCGATTACATCCGCTAAAGCATTATTCACAATGCGTAAGCTTCTTATATAGATACATACATGTATCTATATATATATTAAGCTACCTCCAAGCTCTCTTGCTGGAATAAAATACAATTTCAATGCATGACCTAAGGCAGTTCGAGGCCAAAAACGGTTCTTCATGGTGAATTTCTGTTTTTGCCTCATTACACAATGATCACATTTGTTCCACCATTCCTTCCATTTGCAGTTCATCTAAATGTCTGAGTGGTTTTCCGCCGCGACAGCAGCCAAATTCGGTGCCCATTAACTGAAACGGATCATGGAATTTAACTTCTTCACACTCGATAGAATCGCCAATCATCATGTTTATTTAAAAACGACTGTAAAATAGAAATCTTGCTGTAGTGTAAAATATCCATGAAATGTAGCTGACTGTAATACACTGTAATAACTGCAAGTTTTGTCTAAACTCCTACATAAAAAAAGTAAATCACTGATGCGCAGTGAAGGTTTTATATTTTTTGTAGCGGAGAAAATACCCTGAAGAGGAATTGAAAAACTCACCATACATGAAATAACAAAGTTGCGAGTTAAGTGATTTGCATTCTGATATTTCAGTTATGCTATATACATGTTAAAATAGATAGTGCTCACTTGGCTGATAGAGAAAGCTTTTGTTTTATTCTTAACATTCAGATGTAAATAATGGCAACAACCCAGTGATGCAACCTTTGAAAAAATTTTTAAAATTCAAATCATTATGCCACATAGTGTTAAATTTTAGAAAGAAAATTTACTCCATTGTGTAATTAATTTAAATTACAGAGATAAAATCAAGGGTCTTGTATTTAATTGAAATTTGATTATATAGCTTTAATACGATATTAAAATACATACCAGAATTATCTTTTATGAAATTTTTTTATGTAAAAAAATTTAGTAAAAATGCATGGTTAGTTTATACAAATATAACTCTCTCCCTTATTTTTTTCTCTTAATTTGGTTGTAATAATTAACATTTAATCTTTTTATAACAAATCGAACTATAAAACTGTAATTTAGAAACCACTTATGAAATTTTTATTTTATTAGTATTAATGCTATCTACGGTTATTAATTATGCATAATAAATACAAAAAATATAAATAGATACAAATTATGTATTGGATCATTGTTATATTTTCGTAAGATCAAATGTCTTCCACGGATGTGCCACGAAAAGAGAGAGAGTTAGAGTGGGTTTCCTTTTTTTAGCGATATTCTTCTCTCTTAAATTCTAAGACAGTTGACTTTGTTTAGATTTTGATCAATGAAAATCATCATATGTAGTAAAGCAGCCTCAATACAACAAATTTTGTGAATCAAAAATAAAAAAATATTCATTGTTTTTCCATGTATAAATGTGAAATTACTTTCAATTTAATCTTTACAAACTTCTTAAAATCATGACTGAACTTAAGACTTCACATTCAGTTGCAATAAAAATAACTTCAGAAAACTTCATGACTTTGAATTAGTAAAATAAAATTAAAGTATGAGACGCATTGTATCTCCTTACATTCCTTGGAAGTTTTTTCTAAAGATTTCGCTCAAACACGTTCTTGTTTTGAACTTCCCTTTAAATGTTACTGGTTTTTTACTTCAAATTATATTATTTCAAGAGAAAGAGAAAATACAATCTTCAATTCAAGCTATCAGCAATGTCTAGCGGTGAAAAGTGTAGCTACAAGGAAATTATATGTATAGTTTAATTCCAGCTCAGTGCACATGTTGTCAAATATATATAATCAAACTCAAAATCCAAAACAAATCTCATACAAAGAAAATAACTCGTACTCTTTTTTAGTGAATTGCATTTTTTTTTCTTGTACCCATTTGAGTTGCACTGTCAACACATACTTTGTTTTGCTATCTGAACTAAACTAAAACTAAATTCTATGACATGACAGCCCACCTGGGTGCCTAAGCCTTTAATGCTCATACCTATTTCCTTGACCGAGTTCTCTGGGGTGCGAAACATATGTCCCGGTTAAGTGGCCAGCCTAACGTGAAACCCCCAGTGTTTAGTTACCAAGCATGCTTGGTACTCAGTTTTATCGACCCACTAAAGGGATGAAAAGCTGAGTCCCTTTTGGCCAATCCGAAAATAGAACCTCGAACTTGTGCATTGGGAGCTACCATTGCATTACTATCAGAAAGGAAAAAGTACTCTCAGATTTCAGATGCAATGACGAGAATTTGATTAAAGATAACAAAAAAAACGAAATTCGATGTTACCAAATTCCGATAGCAATGAAATGTTTTGCATCGCTATAATAATAACTGAAAATTTCATTACAAAGGAACATTGATAAAACGAAATATTTATGTATCTAGTTTGTTCTAATGAAATCCAATTGTACATTATAAGACTATTTAGTGTTGTTGACATTATTAAAGTTTGCAATCTCTATAAATAACGAGTTATTGAGAACTTAATACAAAAAAAATGTATTTGTTTTATAGACATTGCTGCAAAGGAATTACCTAAATGCTTCTTTTTCATTTCTTAGAATAAATATTATTTTGATAAAATGTAACATAAAAGAATAAGGAATTATGGGCCATTTCAGTTCAAAATTGTATATAAAAAAAAGAAATTTTGCAAATTTAAAAAAAGTTAAATTTTGTAGATTCCAATTATATTTCTGAAACATTAAAATATAATATAATGTTAAGTAGTATTTTTGTAACAAAATAATCATGTGAATGCTCCCCAGACATTAAAAGCAAACATGGATCCTGATTTAACTTAATCCCATGAGCTGTTTTTATCCGGAAGCTTTCTGGAAGCGTGCGCCTGGAATTAGCAATTCCAATGTGCCTCTGCTAGTTTATCACGTGACTGCGGACGTGTACAAGACCTTTGGAATATTTGCCATATCTTAGGCTCTTTTATTGATACACAGATTTTTCCTGCTTGATTGATAAGACATGTTTGATGCCAGCCTCCGAAAAAAAGGCTGCAAAAATATAAGTTGATTGAGTTTTTTACGCAAGTCGTCGTAAAAAACTGGGACGTGAGTTTTTCTATGTACAACTGTAACTGTGTACGTGTAGAGGGTATTATGTCAGAGCACCTATTCGTAAACATGAGCTTGTTGCAGGTGAGAATTTTTCAAAGTAAGTTTTATATGCATTACAGAGACCGTTTGATGTAATCCCTAAGCTTTTGTTTATTTATTATTTAAAGTTTATAGGAGGGAAGACAGAAAACGAGTAAAATTTTTATATTTTCAGAAGAGAAGACAGTAAGTAAGTATTTAAATTTGGAACGCCATAAAAATCAATATTTTTTGTTTATAAGTTGTAGTAGACTGTACAATATTATTTTGAAGATGAAAATTGCTTGGATTAATTTTAAAAATGTCTAAAGTAAATGTTGCCAAATTGCAAATTGTTTCATATCAAAATGTAGATTATAGCTTATATGTTTTAAATGATAAAAATAAACTATTATTTTTTAAAAATTTTGTAAAAGAAGTATAATAAAATTTATTATTTTCCATTGTTATAAGAAGTTTTCTTATTGAATTTTTAGATGCTACAAAAAATACATGCAAATTTTGAAAATATTTTCATCATCCAGAATAAAATAATTTTAGTCCGATTCATTTATTAATTTATTTAGAAGAGTTTTGCTCCACGATTTGCTAACATTTATGGCTTAACTTATTACTAATTAACTATTATGTGAAGGTAATTACTTTTATTATTTACGTTAGAAATAATGCTAAAAATATTATGATAATATAAATTAATAAAAAAGAAATATATATATATATATATATATATATTATGAAATTAATAAAAAATATCTTTGTAAAACTTCTGGTACTACTGTTTTTATAAATAATAATGTAATCATAAAAAAAATTCTTTCAGAAGATATACAATTTTTCTTTTTAATGATTATTTTAAATGTGAGTGAATTTGCATATATATATAAATGTATGTAAAAACAGACATTTTTGTTGTCTGCAATATTAAAATACATTTGCCATAATCTCTGAAGGTGTAAAGTCGTCTTGGTTTAAAAAAATTCGTATTTCAAAAACTATATATTTTCTATTGAGTTACCACCAATAAAATTATGAATATGTTTGTTTTATTTATATACTTAATAAATACTAATAAATATAAGTGTGATAATTATGAAACTTACTCTATTGTTCATATGTTTTCAATTCAAGACTCATTTAGAGATTATATGTCATGTGTAATATTCAGAATAAGTTAAATTTGTAAATATAATAAAGTATATTGCATAAAATGTTTTCATTAAGAAATTTTGTTTAAAATTATTGGAAATAAATAAAATTGGAATTTACAAATTATTTGGAATATGTTTCTATTAAATAAGAAATAATTTATAAATGAGTCAGTTAGCTTATTAATTTATAAAATAGAAAATAATTACTAATTATTTATAACCATATTCTATAATATTACTTAAATTAATAAAAGAGGAAATATAAATTATTTTTTCATCCTTCTATAGAAGATACTTTAAATTGAATTCCTATAGTAACTATTTAATTAAATTAATTTAAATATTTCAAAAACGATTCAAATAATAAATAAAAAATATATTGTATGTGTACAAAGTAGCATTTTTTATAAACATTATGAAAATAATTAAAGAAGAAGAATTCAGTATTATCAACAATTAGAGTTAAAATTTGAATTTTCTCTATTCCTTGTTATATGATTAATCATCTCTATCTCTACTTCATTAGATATTTAAAGTTTTAGACTATAGGATTTTTAGTCGGATGTGTGATTTTAGCAAATTCAACTAATTTAGTTTCTATAATGTACTGATATTAGATGATACTTGTGTACACTTGTATTGTTATTTAAATCATAAATAAATTAAATAAAATTATTTATTTGAATTTTGATTAATTATCACCAGAATTTAACAGTAGGAGATGAAAACAGTTCTTAAATAAGATTATTTCTAAAAGAATTTTAATTGTAAAATTACTAATGTTATTTTATTATTGAAATCAATATTAAATCAAAATATAAGCATTTCTAGTAATAATAATTTGAATTAACTCCTCAATTCATTTAATATCCTGTTATTAGTCATTGATAAATCGATCTCTGAATTCTTATTAATTGATAGTACTAAATGTTTATATATATTTATATATAACAGCTCATTGAGGGCTGTCTTTAAAATTCTAATTTTTTTCTTATTTTTTTACTAAAACAATGCAATTCTTATAGCTGGAAGAATTTGTTCAAATTTGTGAATTATATTTATTTGTTAGAAATGGTGACACATAATTTTGCCAAATTACTATGAGTTGAATGTTTATTGATTTGTTTTGTTTGGAAATATAAATTTTATAATAAATTATTCTACTATTTATATTAAGATATTTTATTTATATTTATTTTGACACCAAATTTTTATTATATATTATAAAATATTGCTTTTGTTTTGTTTGTATAAGAAAAATTTTGCTTTTGTTGAATTCAATTGAGAAGAAAAATCACATTTGGTAAATTATTTTTCTTTATGTATATTCAAATAATTATTGTAAATTATAATATTTTTCTTTTAATTAATTCTATTTCTTATTAGTATGATGAATGCATATGAACTTCAAGGTGAAATGTTACATAAATAACTCTGCACATATGTTAGGATTACATCAGTGAATTAATAAGCTTTATAGCATACGTTTAATGTAATTAATTCGATACACTTATTATGGTATTTTTTTATCAGTAAACAAGTTATAAAAACAAAGTTTTGAATTCCGTTTAGAACTGCTATAGCTAAATCTTATTGACATATTTGTGAGAAAAAATTATGTTGAAGATTTACTAAAAGACACCTAAAATTAAAGTTTGAAATGGTTAAGAGTAATCATAACAGATATTTCTATTATTTATTGTAAAATTTGTTCAGATGTTTTTATTTTATTTTTCCGGGTTTTCTCCTTCTAAATACCTGAATATGCACGCTGAATAGATAATGAGAATATAAATTATTTATTATATTCTCTTTATAGGAGATATATGATTGGGGGCAAGCACTTTATCGGGGATATATCAATTACTTGAATTATTAGACAATTAGTACTAGTGAAATCGGCTAATTCTACTTTAATTCTTATAAAAGCATTTTTCTGAGTGAAATTTAAAAATTTTGTTCTATGATTTGAGTTTCTAAAAGCATATAGAAATCAAATATAAATGAAGTGAATGCTTAAGAATTTCATACTCATAATTAAATAGTTTTATTTCCTAAGATGAGTAGAAATTCAGACTACCTATGAAAACGTCTCTTAAGAAAAATATGATATTGATATACAAAAACCTTATAATTGTCTCGACTTGGTGATCCATCCTTTTATGCCTGTCAATGAAAATGTTTCTACATTCATTTATGGTACAGTTTGTTCTATATCACATAATTTTTATCTGGAATCCTGAAAGATAATTGCATTTTTTAATTTTAAAAAGTATCTATGGATGCATCAAAAGTATTTGTTATCACCTTACCATTCTTATTCATTTTACTGCATTCACCAAGGTCTTTAATTGGTATAGAGTGAAGTTTATATAAAGGAGAGGGCCAAGAGATACATTGCCTTTGTTATTAACCAACGTTTCGAATTCAAGATAATTGACTATATGAATATCGAACTTCTTAAGCTAATAACCTATTGTTACAGATTCTTCTGTTATTGTTTTAAAGAGAACTAACAAAACAATTTATTATTTTGATCAAAAGACCAAATGATTTGAACTAAGGTCATTTTAGCATTGAATGAAATGAATTTTGGAGTATAATGTTAAGGTATAATACTAAAAATTCAAATAAATTACTGATACTATTGATGATTAAGAATAATGTCGAGAATATCGGTAAAAACTTTAGGCTGTTTAACTTCGTTAAAATGTTTTTTGTTGGACTTGTATACCATGTATTAAGAGAACAAAGTAAAGAATTCGTTGAAAATGTTTCCATAAAATAAATTCTCCACTTAAATAACAGCTTTTCTGCCTGCTATGGATTACAGAATCACCACCGACTCAGCTGAAGTTCAGAATGGTGTGAAAAAAGGCAATTCCTAAGCAAAGTGTTCCACAAATGATGTTTACATCCGCGACACCGCCTTCAAAAGGACCTTACTTCTTGGGGGGTAGAGTTCTCTCTTTTGAATATGCCTTTGAACAACTTCTATAGGGCCTATAGAAAAATGCCTTTCAGAGAGCAACGAACAGTTTCCCTTCTTTTACGCTTTCAAAAGACTTTTTCACGCCGCGTTGAAAGTAACTCTTACAAAGCACATCAACGCCACCTGCCGGCGATCAATAGCAGTCTCTTTCAGAGTAGAAAACCGAATCTAAAATTTTGGTTAGTCAGAGGCTAGCAGAAAGACGGAGAGGATGCGCTCGCTTTCGTTGGACAGTCGTTATTTAAATGCGTGAAAAACAAGGATACCGTGTGCGGTTTCTTTGTGTTGTTTGCCTTCACTTTAATGTGCTGTTGTACTTGGAATAATTAAATGGTGAAATACTCATCTCTTTATCTACGCGCGTGGTACAGGTGATTGAATTACGGTGCTTCGAATGTTTTTTTATGTTCGACTTCACCGATCACGTTCTACAAAAAATCATTTTTTCTCCCTCTTGGATTTACCGAGTGGATATTCTTTGAATTACTGTCATCAACATTATGATCAGAGTGCTCTGATGATTGGCTTCTTTATTTTAAAAAATATCGCCAACTTGATAAAAAGTGGAAAATCACAACTTTAATATTGCTGATCCATCTTTTGTCTGCAAACCTTAATATTTTTTTGGATAAAATTATTCGGAACAAACTGGATATTATTCAATTTCAGTGAACTTTTAGGTAAGTAACAGTTTCCAGATTTATTATTCTAAGAGATTTTAAACTGATATGTGTGATTAGATTTGAATCCATTTTATTTAAGCTCTTATATTTCTTCTTTCTCATGTTGGTTTTCAAAAATTATTCTTATATTAACATATTTTTTTCAAATAAAGCATTAAAGAAATATCCATTAATCGTTGATGTGTGGGAAAACAATTAGAATTCGAAATTACTTTATCTTAAATAATGTCATCTTTAAACGAAGTTAGATAATTCCTTATAGCCATTTATTTTTTTTTATTTCGTCGTTCCTTTCGCGCTTATATATTTGATGAAGAATTTTATTATTAAAGATATCAATATGCAATATTTTCTTGGTTACTGAATCGACTGTAGAGGCTTTATTTTGATGCAATTATAATGTTCCCAAACAATTATAATTATAAAATCACATTGGAATTTGATAAAAAAAAAAGTAACTTGTTTCTGTAATTATAATATTTTTCATGATAACACAATAATCTTGTTAAAGAAGTTTACTATTATGTTTGTTTATAAATTCACTAGTTTTTACTATGATTTTGATTACTTATAGCTAAAGATTCAATTCAAAGAAAATTATCCGTGGTTGTTTTCAATAATCTTCATAAAATAAGCATAATTCTAGCGTTAGCTTATATTAATTGTTGGTCAACAAAGAACTATTTATAAATGGAAGCTTGAAAAAATATATATCTTTCCCTATTGGTACTACTAAATGGTAACTTATCATTTGTAATAGCAATAGGTTCATGTTACATAACTAGTATTTCAACAATTATTCGCTTCTCTTTCATGGTATTATAAAGCGGCCCATTTCTGTGAAACGTCTACTTTGAAAGTATAAAAGGTGTACCATAAAAATTTTACAACAGTTTTCATCTATTAAAAGTGTACTTCCATTGCCACAAAGATGTTATCCTGCTTCCTTTAATTTTTATCGTAAAGCGAATGATTTCAAAGAAAAAGCAAACTTTTGAAAGGGATGTATTTTATTTTACGAGAACATCCACTCAAGTGAATAATTGTTGTATTTTTAAGCCAGAAATAATTCAATAACATTGGCATCGGTCACGAGATTGAATAACAAATTCAAAAACAAACTTTTCCTCTTCAAAAGAACAAAAAATTCTATTATTTAATGCGGTGTTTTGTAAATTCTCTTTCTTTTTTAAACTTTTTATTGAAGGTAACATATTTTGCAGCTGGAATGTTAGAAAAGAAGCAAATGTGTGTAATGATTGCTTCGCTGAATAATTATTGTTTGATAATGTAAATAACTTTTGTTATGAAAACATGGAATGTAAACTTTGTAATCAATGTAATGTAAACTTTACAGTGAAAATAATTGTTGACAAGAACATATCTATAAACATAAAAAAATTCTTTAACATAAAAAGATTAAAACCATCAAAAGGCATACTTTTGTTTTTCTTTTCTAGTTTATTAAATAAAAAAATAAAGAATATGAGTAGATTATTTGTATAAATGTAATTTATTTTCTTTGAGCATTAACATTAATAAAAATCATTACAATTTTGAAGTTCTCTTCTTTTAGGGTTTGAAATACTCTTCTTTTAGGAACCAAAATTTATATTACTTCAATTCAAAATGAAATTTTTCCTTTTACACATTTCTCTAAATATATATATGTATTGTTTATGAACTGTATGTACTTCATAATATGATATTAGAAAAAGTTACAAATAATTATTACAAAGTTTAACAAACTTTATTAACATTCAATATTATCCGAATAGTTAAATTTGTTGAAACATTTATAATTTGAAACGCATATAATTCCATAAAAATATTATTTATGTGGCATCATGTTATTAAGCTTTGAATAAACTTTTTTATTATTTAAAAATAAAACAGAGTATTATATTATAAATATGTTGTTTAATTTTTAAATTTAAGAAACTCGTATCAAATTATATTCCTTTTCTGTTATATGCATTAAATTTTAATCGATGTATTTTTTGATAAAACTTAACATTCTCATTTTTGATGTGTTTTCTTATTTAAAAACTTCTCTGGTTATTACATTTCTGATTAAGTAAACATTGTTCATTATGATGAACTCGAATAATTTAAAATAGAATAAGATGTTTTATTTTTAAATATTCATTTATTGTAATTAAAAGTACGGACACGCGAAATTGTTTGTTAATAATAAATAATTAAAGTATATGAAAACATTGAAATTCCTCAGTTAAAAATGTTAAAATGCCCTATAAAAGAAAGAGGGTTAGAAAAAGAGTGAGGTAAAAAATATTTTTCACCTTCTTTGTATGAAATGATCTATAGGAAAATATATTTTTTCTATTTTTGATTTTTTTTATACTTAAAGAAATTTATAGTCATACGTTTGGGTGGCTTATATAGAGTACTTTTTTTATCAAATCAAAATTATTGCTTCATTTTAACGAGAAATGGAAATAAATCATTTTTATGTTTTATTACTGCATTTGCTAAATTTTTGTATAATTAATTGAAAAATTTTAGAAAATGTATGACTATTCAAAAAATATTAACTACATATCACATTTTCATGCGAAGGATTCTCAAGATTTTATAAAAAGATGATTTTTTTTCATTTTATTTATTATTCACACAACTTATAGAGCAAATTATGTTATATTAGGAATTTTTATTATTATATTTAAAGGCAATAAAAATTAATATTTAGCAATAAAATATTAGTGAAAATATCTGGTACATACATTTTATCGAAGATTGGGTATAATTGTTTAAATTACCTTCTACCCAGAATGCAATGAAATCTCATATTCTTTTGGAGACTGTAAACAAAAACAATTATAGAATCTGGAATCACTTGAATTTTTTACACGTAATTCTAATAATAATCAAAATAAAATCTATCAATTTTATTAGTTATTAACTTTAGCTCAATGCAAAAATTTTGAAGGAAATAGAATTTAAGTATTTTGTTGAATAAGCAACAGTGTTTCAAACCGACTGAAAGTCAACAGTGGTTGAGATAATTACCTTCAACTGTTAAAAGGATACATGTACAACTTTTCGAACGAATTACAAATACAACTAACAAAAATTACTTTTTTTCTGTTTCCCATATATATATTTGACGAAGTGAATGATTGGCAATTATCCGAGTTTCTATTCTTGTGATATATGTGAATAATATGGAACATAAACTATTGAAAATTATCACTTCAGAACGCAAAGCACTGTGAATAATAATAAATCTTACAATAATTTCCCGATGTTAGGCTATGCATTAAGTGGTATATTATTTGATTTAATCCTCATCACACATTCCCTTATTTGGTAAAAATCACGTTTTTTCTAAATTTCCACTTTCTACTTGCTCTTTTAGTGGAATTATTACTCAGAAAGAAATATGTGATTATTTAAAGCCTCACAAAAGTCTTTATAAAGTGACAATACTTCGTTAAATAAATATTACAAATTGCACAAATTTTTTTATTAAATATCAGAAAATATAATATCAGAAATAAATTAATATCAGAAATATCAAGGTAGAATCAATTGTTGATTTTGAGAATTTGTGAGAAAAGAATAACGATTACTGAAGATTTTTGCCGGTATTGTTTGAAAAAGACAAGGTACTCCGAATCTGAAATATTACATTAACGTATTGTTAATTATTAAAGTAAATAGCTGAAAATTTGATAAGTAATTTTTGTCATTCAATAGAACATTTTAGCAAGGAGAATTTTAATTATATTTTCAAGAAAATTTTTGTTAAACTACATTTTTTTAAACATTAGAGGATTTCAATCTTCTCTCTATTATCACTGATTATGAATTAAGGTTATCTATTCAATAATCAGTAAATAAGATTGGAATGGGTACTTTTCTGTAGACCATCAATCGCTTTGCAAAATTATCTGTTGGTTATTTAAATTTGATTTTCCCATTTTGTTATGTTTCTACACATTCTACTTGAATATAATTTCATAGGGAAGTTTTCTGATATTGCAAAGTCTTATATATCAAAGTTAGAAGTACAATGTCTCACATTTTCTCATTGAAAATACTTAAAAAAAACTAAGTTACTTCTAATTTTACTTTCACTTTACATAGAACTACAAGAGGAATCTTTTATTTAGAATAAATTAACAAGAGATGGGGTATCTGTTAAGCGAATTGAGCAAAAATTAAAAGAAAACATTGAAAAAAAAATCAAATAGACCGACAGGTAACATTTAGAATTGTATTGATGTAAGAAATCATCCAATTGGAACAGTTTATGTAAATAAGTAATACAAATTCATCATCTTTTCTGAGTACCTTAAATGTGAAATACTTCGGAAAGATAAAAAAAAAAAAAGAGAAAAGAACGTTTCCGTTTTATCAAGACGTGGGTTTATCTCGTCAAGATAGATAATGCTCTTTCAAACTAAAACCACTGATTGTTTTCATTTATTTTTTGTATGTGGAGATACCCCATCCCTCCTGCCCACTTCTTCTCAACTTAGCGAATCGCCTGGATACCCGCCAAAACTGTAAACCGTCACTTCAAATGAAAACAAATGACTCAAGTACTGAGAGAAATGTTTGGAGAAGGAGGAAGAAAAACATCTCAGAAGAAACAACTGTAAAAGAAAACAACAATCAGGCTGAGAGCCGTTTTGAAACATAAATTTCGCCATTAACCCGATTTACATTTCCATTCTTCTGTTGTTCACTATGTATATGAATCCCTAATGCCGTAAATCCAGCGAGAGATTTTGCTTTGTTGTTTGCATAGCACATCGTTCGAAGAACTTTCCAAGATTGGCGATGAATAATTTGTCGAAGTCAAGAATATCTGTTTACTTGCCAAATGCTTTTTCCAAATTCACTTTTGCTTATAAACTTCTGCAAGAAATTTCAAAGTGGATTTTATATGTACTCAGTTTTTTCCTTTTTATACTGGTTTGTACTCATATATGAAAAACAAAAGTTATTTTCATGTTCTATCTGCAATTTTTTGGGTTTTTCTCTTATTTTTATCAATAACTAAATTATTTTTTCCCTGATTTGTATAAATATAAAGACAATTCTTCAAAGTTTGTACTGTTTACATTTTCAATTAATAGTTTATACAATTATTTTTGTAAAATAATATGTCTTAATGTTGAATTTTCCGCCACTGTACTAACAAAACAATAATGATATTTAGAGATTAATAGAGTTGATACAGAATAAAAAATAAAAAAACTCCATTTATGTGGATTACATGCATTTAATTATCTATACATTAGATTACAAATATTGTCTTATTTATATATATATATATAATATCCATACTAAATATTCATTGTTGTATATAAAATAATTTTATAATTTTTTACTTATTATTATACCAAAATACTTACTATATGACAGTTATAAAAATTATGTACAAAAATATAAATTAATAAAAAAAGGATATAACAAATCACAATCGTGTTAATGTACATACTTTAATTTGATTGCATCTTAATTTCACTCAAAAAACATACACGAGAATTAAAAAAAATCAGATAATTTCCATTTATTTGTGTTTCATTAGCCGGCAATTTTGAAAATTCATTGAAAATAGAAGATACTTTTCAATATCTTAAGAATTCCCTTGAGCTATTTTAAATTGATTGTTCAAAAAATTTGAATTGGAAGTGATCAAAAATATTATTGAAAAAATGCTAATGATATGGAATGTTAAACAAAACAAGTATTGCCCCTTAAACTATTAATATGTCTTTAAAATTTCGAAACGTGTTTCAAAGATAATGATGTGAAAATTCTATCATAAATTTAAATACAAATTGTTTTGAATTTTAGAGAGAAAGAGAGGATTTATACTTTCTCTTATTCTTATAATAACTAACGCTGTCAGTTGTTATGAAAAAAGTTTCTATATTTATTCAGGTCTATCGTTGTGTTTTTTATCGTCTTTCAATGGAAGTTTTACTTTTGTAATTTTCAATCAAATTGTTTTTATATTAAGAAGATATTATTATAAAACTTTCAGAAGTAATTTTCACAACGTAAATAAAAATGAACTCGACTAATATTTCTCAAAATTAGTTTTTTTCTTGTTTTAATGAACAAATATTTTAATATCATATCATGTATTATGACAATTTAATTATATCAGTTACCATAACAATTTAATGAATTGAAAAATGCTGTGTGTGTCTATATAAATATGGTTGCATGTTCGATCGCACATACTATTAAAAAACAAGTGATAAATATTTCGTTTCTGCATGCATGTCAATAATTGTGGATGCTTGGGAGATTTCCACGTTACTCATGAAAATACCTGGAATGCAAATACGCAATGGATCTTTAAAGAAATCAAAATACATTTTCTAATAGTTATGCTGTCTGTTTATTATGTAGAGTCCAAACAGTAGAAAAATAGGTAGATATAAATTATACAAATGATTAAAGCAGAATTTTTATCAATTTTCACATGCTTAAAATATAAAATTATTTTAAAAAAAATAAATTTGTAAAGTTAATATAATTAATAGTCTGTTTGAGCCTTAAAATATACATGAATGTTTTGTGATAGAATTAAATTAATAACTTAAACTATAATGTAGCTTATTACCATTTATAATTAGCTTTTAAAATCAGGTTTGAATATATAAAATAAGATTATTTACTGTACGAAATTAACAAATTAAATTATTTATAATTATTCATTAACAGATATTTAAAACACTCAATGAACAAATTAAAAATTTGTATGCATGTATATTTGCGTAAGATCTTTGACAAATAGATTTTTAATTGTACATTATCATTATTATTATTTTCCTCATGTTATTCAAGTGATTAGAATGTGTGATTATTGTTGTTTTTTCTGGAGTTAATAAAACTGTGTACACATTATCAATCAAAGAGGTTATTCCACCGAAAGATGATTAAAAGTTATTTATATATTCATCGTACGAGGAAAATCATTAATCAATTACTTTTTAACGTCCCATTTACGATAAGATTAAGTTAACACGCCCTTTATTACGAATAATTACTTTATTTATTTGCAATAACATTATTTGCCTTTCAAATTTCACTCGAATCAAAAATGCAACATTTTTTTAACCTTCTCGCTGCGCCTACAGAGAATAGGAAAAAAAATTTTGAAATAAAGAGTAAATTGTGCCAACTCTCGGAGGATGACAAATGATTTAAATATCAGCCATGAGAGGCGCTAATGAAAGAGTCTCAGTTGTGATTTGAGCTGCCACTTAATATGTAATCCATTTTAATGATCGTCTGTATGTTTTGAGAGCCGTTAATAAGCTGAGCAAATTTATCGTCTGCTCGTGAAGGCTTGGTAATAGCAAAATAAAAATTTTACTTTAAATGTCGTTTGGTAAAAGATAAAGTGGATGTAATTTATATTGGATCTGACATATTCTATTTCATTTTCTCTTATTATTTTTTCAACTTCTTGCTTTTATTTAAAAGGAATTGCTAAGATAGTGATCATTTTATTTCGTACATTGACTAAATTAATGTTTCGTTGGAAATTATTTTCAAATTTAGTGAATGTCGACATACTTTTTTTGTTTCTTGTGGCAATAGTATAGGAATTTACTGTTTAGAATTTTTAAAAATTGGAAAATGATTAAGTTAAATTTTCAGTTATCTATAAGTTACTTAGTATATATAATATAATAATTAACTGTGTAACTGTTCACTAAATAGGTTTTATTTATCGAGAATAGTTTTAAGTCAACTTAAAAAAAAATTAAAATTTCTGAAATTTTAATATTATTTTGAATACATTTTTCTTAGTATATGAATACATTTTTTTATTAGTTAATGAGATCAAATTTTCTATTTATGTTTTTTGGTCAGTTTATTCCTTTTAAATATCATTTCTATGAAATATATCCTCATTCTCAATAAAACAAAAATATTGTTACATTTTTTCAACTGATCTAAAATAATCGAATTAAACAACTGAAATAATATTTTTTTAACATATTTTTCTTAAATTTTTCTCACTGCATGAATTAGTATTTTTTTAAAAAAAGTTAATTTTCTATATAAAAATATTTACTGGTTATTTTAATCCTTTTGAATATGTTTTCGAGTGAATAAAATTTTCATCTTAGTAAACAGTCATTTAATCAAAAACAATTTATTAAGAAAGAAATTGTTTTTTTACTTTAGTTTTATATTTGTCTTCATAGATATTTTATTTTCTTTTTCTGATAATAAACAACCTGCACTTCATTTAATGCATTTTAACAATGACCTTAAAAAAGTTAAAAATAAAAGACTTTTCCAGTTTCCAAAAAAAGTTTTTTTATTTTTGTGTTATTTCTATTTAATCATCACAATAGTAGTGTTTCAATAATGGCTTAGCATTACAATGATCTATTTCTACTTTTATTTATTTTTTTTTTAGATAAAATAGCATTTAACATGCATTGTTATGCTTTTGAGTAATCCTTAAATAACTAATATTTTATGAAAATTAGGGGAATCTTTTCTTTTATTCCATTCTAATGATTTTATTATAATTCGGTAAAAATTGCGTTATATAGTTATTATATAGCTACTAGAGCATTAATAAAAATTTCAATCATATTTGTTAAATATTTTAGGCATTGTAAAATTTTATATTGTCTAAAATTTTTATTTATTTCCATCCAAATAAAAAGAAAATTCTTAGCCGAAAAATTAATAAAAACAAGTTAATGAAATTTGGAATTGAATTAGTATTTTCTACAACACTTATATCGAACATTTTACCTGATATATATATATATATATATATATATATATATATGTTCTACATATATAAAATCACTTTTCAATTTAATGTTTCTTGTATTTATCAATTCTAATTGAGAATTAAATTTGTAACATAATGCATATATTTTTATTAGTGTCTCGTAATATATTTTTATAAATATAATTGTTATATTAAATTTTTCATAATTAGTAGTCCATTTAGTATTAAAGTGTCAAATTATTTCCGCAATATTTTTTACTATTTTGGTAATGGTTTTTTTTTTATTGTATTATTGGATTCCACATTTTGATTTGCTTACTCTTATCGATTGAAACCTATTAACAAGACCCATTAACCTAGATAATTTTAAACCCAGTTCAGTGAGGAAGTCAACATTTGAACTGATAACCCCCACTCTAAAGTCCAACGCCTCATCTATAGATAGACAGACACAAGGTCCGACAAGACACCCTAACTATTGCGGACTTTGGATTGGTCAAGTATCCACTAGATTTCAAAATCAAGAAAAAAGGGTTTTCCCTACTAAAATTTTGTTATCCCTTAAATTTTTTCTTGAATTATTGTATGAAATTTATCTAACAGTTCTAGGTAACATCAATATTATAACAACAGTTTTTATCAATAATTTTAAAACTATTTTATGTATTTTTAACAATTTCACTTTTTGCGGATATGGTTCATTATCTTATTGATAATGATATTTTCAAATATTTTGAGGTCTATATGTGAGGTACTTTTCTTTTTATTTTATTTATTCATTTATTTTTGAAATAACAAGAAATCTCGATTTTGTGTTCCATTTGATTCTGTTACAAATGCGTCTGTCTTAATTTAATTCAGTCTTTAGTTTCAATGCATTCAAATGGCGGCAGTAAAATATCCATATGGATTATGGTGTAACTAACAGCCCAAAAGCTCATCCAGGCTCAAGCTTATGTTATTCAACATTCCCCATTTCAGCCGAAGATCTAATAGTGCGGTCACCAGCTGCCGGCGGAAGCCATTCATCAAAGGGCGAACTATCGGCGAAGCAAGCAACTCGAAATGAGTGATATCCGTTACATATTCAAAAGCGATGCAACGCCAAACGATTCCAGGCGGGGTTTTCAACACCTCTCTACCAGGGCCGACTCAACAGCTGGTGGGGGGATGGGGAGCGGCCAAGACTTGAGGCATGTCATTAGCGGGAGCCTCGCCCTTTCTACTAGTCTCTCCTGTAGTAATTACGGCAATTTGCATGACAAGATTAAGCCCTCTGCTGCGCTCACTAACTAATGACGCCGGGGGTCTTATAAGCGTTCCCACCCGTCGGCAGTAATTAATTCAAAACCGACCCCGATATGCGGGGGGAGGGAAGTCTGTTGGGGCGTTAAAAACCGTTGAAATTAGGGAATTTGAAGGGCGAGAGTTATGCTGTCATTAATACCACAAACTGACGATCAGGAGGTGGGGGTAAAGAGGCAGAGAGTTTGGGGAGATGAGTTTTCGTGGTTAATTGAGTTGAATCGTATCATCGGCTTGAACTGGGTTACTTTTTTGCTCTGTCTTGTGGATGGGGTAGTAATAGAAGCGTAAAAGCTGCGCTTTCCATTTGCTGTGATTGAATTTCTACGATGACCGAATTCTGGAAGATATCGCGGAACAAATAGACGCAGCATGCATCGCGAACTCTTGTTCTGGTTTCGTGAATTTGATATTGGGTATCAATTATTGTGCCTTCGTATTAGAATAATTTTAAGCACTCATATTTCAATATATATATCTATATATTCTCTTGTGCACTTATTTGACGTAATAACAGTCTGAGTCAATTGAGTTAATCCACTATGATTTATATTTGCCTACGTGATAAATATAGATATATGTGGCAGTAAAAATAAATTAATTTAGAATCCTGATTGTTTGTGGAACAATTGCAAACAAGTTATCTGCTACTTTAATCCTTGGTAAAAGTAAATAAGTAAATAAAATTTTGATTAGTTTTCTGAAGTAGGAAATTATATGAAGTAATTTGGGAAATGCAAATAATTGTTCCCATCCCTTAAGTAATTTACTAGTATTTTTTTTTATTACCCATAAAGGTAATTATGGAATTTTTTGCACAATGTATGATTTAAAAAATATAATCAAAGAGTAAAATTATTTCAACAAAAATTTTCAGTCCCAAATATTTTACCATGTTTATAGAATTTATGTGTTAACATGTTGATCTCTAATACCCTTTCTTAAATAGTGGGAATAGCGTTGTTAAAAAAAATCAACTAAGAGACTTATATTATTATTCAATATAGTTTTGGAATATACATATCCCAAATGTCAAAAATTGTCCATTGTATATCTGCACTATGATTAGCTATATAAATATCAATACTTCCTTACATACTATTCTGAGTAGAAGATCTTAATTCCAGTACCACTCATTGTTGAACAATGAGAAGAGGATTTGTTGTTTCAATTTTCGGGGTGCTAGTTTGGATATTTTCTGGGGCTTCTTTCTCTGATATTATGAAGAAATTTTTCAGAAAGATAATGTACTAATGACGTTTTAAAATCTTTGCGTCATCATTGAGCTATTAGGCTGTTGTCAATGTCCAATCTAAGTTTATGTTAAGTAAAAGTATTATTACGAATCTTGATTATTAATTATCATTTTTCAATTATTTTTCTGTTCTAAAGCCATAAACAAAAACTCCATTTTCTTTTAATAGGGTGACATGTATTTGACCACATTTAAATTAGTCATTTATGTGGTTCATTTTATCTTTAAGGTTGCAATTTAAGCAATTCAAAATCAAAATACTTTTCCCTTATGTAACTCTAGAAAATTTTTCAAGTAATATTATTCTATAAAATAGTTATTCATAAAATATTTTCGATAGAATAAATTATTTTAATATACATATCAGAAAAGATACTTCAAAGACTTTGGATGTGTTTGAAGTGTCATTTTTCCCTTTTCCATTTACGAGCTTTGGCATACATTGATTTGCTTTCGTTATTCCTTCATTTCCTAACTTTTCCAATGCAGTCGAACGATCCTGATCACCAAAAACATGGCATTCATTATCATGAGTAATGGTATTTGACGTGGAACATTATTCGCTAGCATTTAACCAGAAAGAAGCAACGCTTAAATGACACTATAACAAGTTTCTTCCTGGTAAACGCGTGATGAATTCATGAAAATTCATCTACCGTCCCTTTCCCATTTGCGTCATGTGTGGCTCGTTTTCGCCACACCCTTTACCCCCTCCCATGATGCATATTTTGCAGGTTAAATGAACCAGGAGGATGTTGTGGTGATAAATTCAGAAGACCACAACCCATCAAGACCTGAGAAGCTGATGGCGATATAAGGAGAGCGTTTACGAGCATAATCGCCCTGTTTATTGGTACTGAAGCCAAGTGACTGAGGAACTGATTTCCCTTCTCAAATAGCTGTTCAATTCTCTCCTCCCCCCAATTGTATGGAATCCTGATTTAAAAATGTTCGATTTGTTAGAGAATTGAGTGAAAGAATTTTATTGACTGAATACGTACTGATGTGGCTTTCGTCTGATACCATTATAGAATGAAATATTATTACAGTGTTAACTATAATTTGATTAACCTTACTATGTATTGTTATTTTCCTCATTATTGTTCAAATTTGTACTGATAAGTATACGTAATTTACCATTAGTATTGTATTTTGAACAAAGACAATGAAACAAAACGCGGAGATGATATCCTACTGTTGTGCACAATATTTAATTAAAAAGAATATCGGACACATCTCATTTCTATGTAGTATACATATTGATGAGTACAAATTGTTTTAAATCACTAAGTAAAAGGAATTTTTTCCTCATTTCTTATTCTCAGTCGCTTTCTTTCTTACAGGAATCCGCTTTTTTCTCTTTTTAATTTAAATTTTAATTGCTAAAATTTTTCAAATATAAAAAAATAAACCTAATTTTATAAAGACTAGCATAAAAATGTATTACTCACTTCTAATAAATAATTTTACAAATAGTTAATATGAGATTGTTCATTTTCAAACCATATTTTGATGTACAAATATTATATATATATATATATATATATATATATTTGTACATCAAAATATGATATTGAATTAGTGTGCACTATTCAATAAATATTAGGCCTTATTTGATTTGCCTTGCATAAAAATAATACTTAGCCATATTCACTTTAATTATTTCTCTCGAAGCAATTTCTGTGGTTCACTTTTTAAGAAGCATATCAAAAATAATTTCATTCATTTTTTATTCAATTTTTTTTTGTTCAATATTATTACTTTTTATTTTGAATAAATGGTATTTTTTTTTCTTATGTCTTGGTATGTTTGTAATAAATTGTTCACCAAAGTTTTCTGGTTCTTTTCGTTGTTGGTTTGGCGAAAACATTTGTGTATTGACAGCAACTGGCTCTCACTCTAGTGAAATAACGGGGCTACTTTGATATAACCCCCCAAATCGGAAATTTGGCGACATTTTTTCTCGCCAACCAAAATACCTGTTTTGGGTGCCTTTTTTTCTTGCCAAGATGGATTCTCGCATAATACAAATAATTAATAACAAAAAAAAACTTTAAAAAAAACTCAAAAAATGGTACAAAATACAAGAAAATACTAAATTTGACAACAGCAAAAATCTAAAAGCTGAAAAAACCTAAATTAGCAACAGCAAAATAAGAAACAGCAACCCTAAAAAGTCCGTAGGGAGTGCCAGATTTGGTGCTTAATTTTTTTGGGGGTGGGGGGGGTATATCAAAGTTGTTCCGAAATAACATTAACATTTCATGTGGACAGTATTAATAATTTTATTTTCTTTGTGATATTGATAATTAACTTTACAAGATCTAAAGCACTATTATAAGAAATTTTCAAATTCAACTTTAGCAATGACAATTTTGTTCTTTCCAATCGACAATAATGTATTTTTAACAACAACAGGTCATATTAACGAAGCAATATATTTAAAAATAAAAATCAATTTTATATTTAAATTGTTCCGTTTGGCATGACAAATACTTTTAACAACACTTCTTTATTAATGGAATTATGTCAACATTAAAAACTAGAAACACGAATGGTTTTAAGCAACTGTTATGCCTACTAAGAAAATAATGAAAAAGCACTTAAATATTTTGTCAAGCGGAAAAGAAACATTGATTGAAAAATATTTATCATTACTTTTTATTATTTGAATAACTTTTTATAATAAAATATATTGTATTCACGGTACTTTAATTTTTTCAGAGTTAAATTTTAAATTACAAAGAAAGTTTTTATATCTTGCATTTTGTTATTTTCAATGAGAAGTACTGTTTGAAATGTCAGAGTATTTTTTACAGAATTTAATTGTTTCTGCATTATATTTATTCATGGCGATCGTAATTCAATCCAAAAGGTATTTTCTTCTCACTTAACATATTTATAGTGTTTTTTGCTTTAACTTTTGTTTGCTCTACAATGTATACATATAAGTTTAGAATGTAAAGTTCACTTTGTCGTATTTTATTTTCAAAAAAGGATATTAACTTGGGAAATTTCCGTCTGCGTGTGCAGTGATTCGAAAAATGAGCTCGATTTGCCAAGGCCGGAAAAATAGGGAAAAAAAAATTTTTTTTCTTTTTATCTGATCTTTTCTCAAATTTCTTTTTTTTTTTTTTTTTTTGGAATTTTATATAGTTTGGAGTTTGGATAAAAAAGCAAAAAAAAAAAAAAAAAAAAAAAGATGTTACTCGCTCACTGAAGTTGGTGAACAGCTAAAATAATAGCTCAGAAAACGAGAAAATGGTAGAGGTGGAAAAAATTGTGGCGGTTAGAGAATTGCTGAGAAGAAAAACTTCTCTACAGTTTTTTAGTTGTGTATTCTTTCACTTAAAATGGCGCCGAATAGCGAGATTGGCGAGGATTTACTCAGGACTCACCTCTGGCAAAGAACATGGCGGAAATTTATTTCGGCGAATGCGTATTATTTTTTCAAAGTTTTGAAATTCAGCACCATTTTTTTTTC
The DNA here is from genome assembly GCA_026290005.1 of Latrodectus geometricus. Lineage (NCBI taxonomy): Eukaryota > Metazoa > Arthropoda > Arachnida > Araneae > Theridiidae > Latrodectus > Latrodectus geometricus. The sequence continues at coordinate 86,864 of JAPDSC010081279.1, read as the reverse complement.
TCCACACTCTGACTGTTTTTGTGTAAAGGATCTTAGTGGTTAACATTTTTCTTTTACGATTTTAAAGGACTTTTCTTCTGTTTTTGTAATTGCCAGGTCAAAAGTTTGAGTCTTGAATGTATTTAGTTTTTGGTGTTGATTTTTGCTCATCAGTTTTAGACTAGCAAAGAAAAATATTCACAAAATATTTTATTTTCAAATATTGTGAAACAGATTTAAACATGAGAAGGAATTTCTCCAAAGGATTCAATTTAATTTCATTGAATAACAAAACATTTAATAACATTCGATGTTTCATTTAATAATAAAACCTGAAAGGCACTTGCTGTTATGAAGTGTGTCAAATTTCTTATTCATTTTAGTATAAAATTTAAAAATGGTTAAATTAACTTTTTCATTGATTCTTGTTACTTAAATTTTTGCCATCAAGATTCAAACACTACTAAATACAAAATAACACCATTTTGACAAAATTACTTGATGAAAAATTTTTGCATTTAATTTTTCCAGGCTTTCCTTTCAATTCTGTTATTCTATTATCATTTACGTAAATGACTGCTAACAAATTTTCGCCATAACTATATTCTTATTAAAGTACGTCGTTGTTTGATGCTTTTAGCTAAAAATCTCAACGAGAGTTGTATTTACCTTCATTAAGAGCTTCGGTGAATAAATGAGAGCCTGACCAATTAATGTTGACGCGCTTTTATACCAAAAAGGACAATGTTCATGAAGCTTTCACTTCACAATAACGCTAACTGCTTAGCCTGATTAGTTGGTTCACTTTTCTTGTGTATTTACGAAGTGCTAATGAAGCACTCATAGTCATAATTGAAGGAAAATATCGTACAAGAGGAAATTCTATTAAGGCTAGAAAGTTTTTATTGTTACTAAGAAAGCATAGCAGGAAAATTAATGCCTAACTAATAATTCAATAAATTTGATTACAACACTAACTTCTTCACAGAGAAATCTAAATATCTACACAACCAAAGCTCCCTAAATGAATGACTCGCATAATAAACAAAATAAAATATGAAAAAGTGTCTTAACGAATGGTGTTTCTAGACGAGAAGACCATTGACGTTTTGGTTCATGAAGTTGACGGATAATTTATTAAATGCTGCATAAAAAAATTTCCCAAAATCAAACATTTTTTTTATAATTTTTAATTTATTATATAAGCTATTCGAGAATAAAATTACATATTGTAAAATTTTGAGCAGTAATTTACATCAAATTTTTGCTTAAACGTACATTCAAACATTCCTATTTGTACCGTATTTACAAAATAGAAATAGATTTATAAAATAAGTAACTTGAATTCAATCAACTACAAACTAACATCGTACATTTTTGAAATAACTAAGAAATTGTTTGAACAGGATAAGAATTTAAGAAAATAGATTGGATGTCTTATAGAAATGCTAAAAACATAAGAAATATGATTGATATTTTTATTTATAAAAATAAGTGGTAGATATAACAAAATTTTGTCTTCTTTTGATTGAAAAGAGAATATTGATTTCTTTCATATTATAGATTTCTGGAAAATTGTTTTAAAAATAAGCTAGCCTTCTCTTTTACCATAAATTTGAAATTATGATTGTTTTGTTTAACCACGTTTATAATAATATCCCAAATTCGATCACCCCTTCTTACACAGAAAAAAATTGGGTTCTGATGCGTTTTGTACAAAATAAAATCTTTATAAGCGTTGCTAACATTTCTATAAATTTGTTATGCTACTTCATGTCTAATCATTCCAGATGTTTATAATTTTGTTGATGATAAAATTAACAGGAAATTCATTTAGTAACATTAAAATAACGTTCCTGTCATAAATAAATAATGCATATGGTCTTAAAATAATTCTTTATATACAAATGCATGGACCAGTCTATAGTTTCGATTAATAATATAACGTATATAAGCAATTTGTGTAATAAACTTAAATTTAATTATAATTTTTCCTGTTAAAGTACTTTTTATACATTTTAGCTAGAATACATTTTATAATTTATCCAGAACTTTAAAGATAATTGTTATGAGAATATCATTACCATCAGCCATCCCAAACCAAGCATGGAGACAGACTCTTACTTCAACGCCAATGTAGATTCTCATCAAAGTGGTTATAGATTTAGTAAATGGAATTGTATTTTTGTCTGTTATTGTTTAAAAATACAATTATATTTAAACACTGTAATAAATATGAATAGTAATTCATATTTAGTAATGAAATCATTCAATTGATGTAACTAATAATTAGCATAGTTTTAGTTTATATGTGGTATTAATGTCTCGTGGTTAGAAATGTAATTTTGGAAATGTATAATGGAACATTTTTTATAATTCTAAAAATGGTCATAAAATGAAAATCTACTATGCAACATTTATTTCCAAAATAATTGTTTTACAGCCTGTGTTTTTTTTTTTTTTTTTTACTTTTTTTAGTAAGAGAATACGTTATAAATAATTCTAAGTCAACTAATGCCACTAAAGAGGAATTTAATACCATTATACAAATAAACGACAAGAAAAGATCGTTCGCAGAGCCAATTTTCTCTTGTAATTGTTACTGAATAGTTTGTTATTTAATGGGAGAAAAAAATGGGAACATATGGCGTCTGACGAGAGTTAAATAAAGCAAACGATCTATTGTGAAGTCAGCTGAAACGTCTAGAATGGAACTTTTTTTTTCTTGTATAATCCCTTATCAATATTAAGTATGATGGATAATATAATAGCGCCTCTATTACCCAAATTCAATAACGATTTTTATTTTTCAATTGCAGTTTTTTCGATGATAAGAAGTGTGAAAGAATGAATAAGAAGTTTTTAACAGGTTAATTGGTGTAAGAAATGAGGGAAAGAAAAAAATCTCTTAAAATGCCGCTATAGTTCTCTTTTGCTGTAACCGTCACGGTTTGTAATGGATTGCACTTGTTATCTTGGAAAAGATAAGAAAAGCGAGAACTACAAAAATGAAATAAGAGAAAGAGGGGAAAAATATGAGAAAAATGCGTGGAAACATGAAAATGAAAAAAAAAGTTGTGGAAAAACACTCTTTTAGAAGTCTGTTATTAATGATGATATTTCCACGATTATGCGTGAGCTACATTTGCTACAATTTGTTCTTTGTTACGCCGCTTAGAAAAAATTAAGTCAATGAAATGAAAGACTGGGATATGTATAGGGGGAAAAAAATCCCCATTTAGCAACCGTAATTTCCCGCTTCAATTTTCCCTTCTCTCTTGTTTTGCGAAAAAATTAGAAGAAATAAATTGGGACTGCGTAAAGATGTTTTAAAACACTCATTTATTTCGAAGGATACACGTATTTATTCTTAAAAGGTATGCGAAAAACAAAAACAAGAAAGAAAAAAACCCAGAGAATTAAGTATAGAAAAAAATATTTTTATTTTAAAAATAAGGAAATGGAAAAGCTTGTGGAATTATTTCTATGTTATATTTTCTCCTTTTAAAAAATTGCTCATTGTTAATGTCTTGCATTAATGCACATCTGTTTACCTGTAAAAAAAAGGGTGGAATTTTCTTTGAAACTTCTGTAATTTTTTCAATACTGAGTCAAATATACTTTTATTTGCTCAATGATTTTATGTATACTTTAAAAATTAAAAGAAATAAAAAATAACTATTTAGTATGTATTTTTAAAATACTTCATTATATTAACATTATATAAATAACAGGTTTTCGACTGATCCCCAACATACTATAACTATAACTGTTGTTCTCCATTTAATTCTGATTGCAAAGTGTTATGTCCGTTCTATAACTTAAATTAGACTGTATTTGATCCTGCCTAACTTAGTATTACGTTTCATTATTCAAAAATGTCATTTTGGAAAAATATTTACATGAATCTCACAGATTATTT
>JAPDSC010081279.1:52442-72963 GCA_026290005.1 Latrodectus geometricus | reverse complement strand
AAGAAAAACTCACTCTCTCGTATAAATGATTAATCACTATTTATATTATGATACAGTTATATGTTATTAATATATATAATAGAACTCTATATACTGTTGCTAAGAGTTTACTTATATTAAGTAATTGATTATCAGATAATAAAAATTGAAAGAAAAATTGATGTCCCTTTGATTCTTGATACTGCTTTTCTGTACATATTAATTTAACAGATAAAGGTGCTTTGAGACGATTTGGAAGCCTGTCATCTTCATTACACAAAGTATAATAAGTTCTATTTCCGATATACGGAAAATCTGCCATGGTCATTCATGATGGCAGCTTCACGTAAAATCGGTCATGGTTGCAATGTCTTCCATGTGAAATGATAACTCTAAGTGTGGAAGTCTAAATCGAGGGTGGATCTAATTGTTCACTTCTTCTAAATTAGGAAAACTCAATCTCCTTTGGGTAACAATAGTACACTCATTAGCATTCCTACTACATACTTGCAATCCATTCTGTTCCTTTTTGTGCTGTAATATGAAATTCCCTAAGTAGTCAGACATTAGGAAGAAAAAAATATATTTTGTTGATATTTTCTATTTACAGATTTGATAATTTTGTAAATTGCTCTTGACAAAAGAGCACTTTTGTAATATCTTAGAAGCGATCTTAGTAAAACCTTAATAAAGCGAGTAAAAAAAAAATGATAAAAAATTAAGACAGAAAAAAATACTTACAGTTTCCTAACAAAAGACGAAATCGAAACTCTGAAAGAACTGAAGTGAATGCAAGAAAAGTATCGTGTGGGAGGGGGCGGAGAAAAACTGTTGGGAAAAAAATTACAGAAAATGAAAGAAAGCTTTATATCATTTTTTTTATTATTTTAATTCCCTATCGTCTCGCTTTCTCTCCTTTTTAGTATCGTTAGGCTGAAAAGAAGTACGGAAGAAAGAAAAAGCAAAAAAATGGCAAAAGACATTTTCCGAGAGCTTCGAACACCAGCAGTCAATTAAAAGCTCCCGCTTTTGGAAAGATGGCACCATTTTGGGATGCTTCGCCTTTTCCGCCGTATCGGAAAAATTTCTCTCGCCCTTTCGAAGAAAAAAAAGCATAAATACCAAGTAAAAATGGGGAAAAAAATATAAATTTTTTCCCTTCTCTTTTCTACAATCCCCTTATACTTGGAAGCGATAAAAGCCCGTTCCATTATCTCTAATCCTGGCCGTTAGTTCGAAAAACTGAACGAAAATGACAAAATCAATACTTTCGAACAGATCGTTTTCCGCCAAACGATTTCGCTATATACTTTCAAACTTCTTTCCTTTCATTTTTTTACCTTGTTATTTATTTCCCTAGTATAGTTGTTGGAGGAGGATGGTAAAAGAAGGGGAAAAAAAACACAGATATATTTTATTTTTCTCTTTTTTACCCTGCATTATTGAGTAGCTAAAGACGAAGCTAAGTTTTGTCAAGACAGGTCGGGTCGCTTTTCTAGTCCTCCCCTAAGAGTTTGGCGACAGAAATGTTAAGTCTTCAGCTTTTGACTGATGGTGGTTTAAATTTTTTTTTAACTTTTTCCTTCTTCTTTTATTTTTGAAAGAGGTAGTGTAAAATTTTTCCCTCCCATCATAGATTTTTTTAACCCGCCCACGTAAAGTTGTCCCTAATGACGGCTAAAATTTTTTACTACAGCGTTTTTTCCCCCTATCCTTATTTTCTTTCGTAGTGATATATTTCTTTCAAAGCATCTGGCGACGTTCCCGACACGTTTGTGTGTATATCCAGGAGTATTAAGAAAGTGGGGAAAAAATTCAAGAGTCGTTCCTTTTGAGAATAAAAAAAGACCTTGGCGTAGCTTTCTTTCCCTTTATTTTTTATTCGACTTATCTATGATATGCAAAGACCCTGCTGTGTCAACAGTTAAATCTTTGTGTGTATGTGAAATGACAGGGAAAATCAGCATGTGCGGCAAGATATATATATATATATATATATATATATATATATCCATTTTACTTCATTTCACTTCAAGATTCTGAATAGTTTGTAATTTGTAGAATAACGCTCTCCATAATATGATGCAAAAGAACTGCTTTAAAATTTAATTTATAAAATATAATTTATATTCATTGTAATGTAACAAATTGAATGATGCGTGAAGAAACATAAAATATATAAAAGGAATGTATAACCGAACAAGAGGAAATTTACTACTCATTTTAACCTAATTCACAGTCTAATTTTGAATTAAACTGTAAATAACCATTCGCGAAAAAATACGAATAAGGAGTTGGTGTCACAATTGTCAACACGCGCAACGTTTGCTAAGGAATATGTTTGTGTCATTAAAATGTGAAAAATAACTATTTCAAAACTTCAACTTATAAAACATACATAATTTTTAATAAATAACTTTGGAGAATTAGCTTTTGGGATACTTTTTAAATCCAACATTGAATTCTTTGGAAGCAACTCTATAATCTGCATCAGTCAAAATCAGCATCAGTACAAAAATGGAATGCAAGACAGCACAAATATCTGAGTGAATCCTTCAGAAATACTTACGTTATTTTTACCTAATCACGTTATTATCACGTTATTTTTTACCCATGCACAGAAAGCTTTTCCAACCAATGCTGTTATTACTTTCATTTCCATGAGTATTAATATGATTAGATTTAATGTCCTTCTTGTTGTTTTTCGAGCAGACTTAAATGTCACGTAATTAATTCAAGAATTAAGATTTTATGAATTAGTCGAATCACTTTCTATATGATTATGGAACTTGTTAGTCGGTTCTGAAATCATAATATGTTGCAATGAGTGACAAAATTTTCAATATGATGTCTTTAATTTGCCATTACGATATATTTATCTAAAACAATTTAAACTTGAACGAATCAAGGCCTGTTGAAAAAGACACTCTAAAAATGTACGCTTTTAGAAACTATATCTGATACCAAGAGTTTAGTACCAAGAATTTCTGTGGAACAAATTTTTCAATGAAATTCTTTTTTTATAAAGCCATGAATGTTATAAAATGTAGCATTTATTCTCCCTAGGTTCAATCCTAAAAAAGGTGGAATTATCTATTTGTAATTCTAATATTTCCAAAAATTGTTTCCAGAGTTTTCCCTCGATTCTCAATCTATACCTTTAAAATGATTTATTGTTTAATTCCAGTGTAATGCCAATATATATTGGTTACTAAACCTGATTTATGCTTGCTAATGTAGTAGGAAAATAATTTTTTGTGAAAACATTTATTTTTTCTATTCATTTAATTTATTTTTAAAAATAAAACACTTAAATATTTTGGGCGCAAACTGTCTAAAATGCACAACATAAGTTTAAAACCTTTCAAATCTGGATTTCAGTTCGGAATCAACAATTCGTATTGAACCACATTCTTATTTTTTGTTTCAAATTTACACCCTAATTGTTTGCTTCCAAATTTCATCTTTAGCCATTTTCTCATAATTAAAACTATTTCACCTTTCGTAATGATATTAGAATTTTACATTGAATTGTTTCTTTTGTCTATATCTTATTAATTGGTGTTATTATATACTATTTATACTTTAATTCCTTTTTTTCAATCAAAGAAGGATTCTTAGTTTCAATTCCGATATTTTTAAACTTCTGTATTTTCTTTTACTTAAATAACTCCAAATGGTTCTCTTTTTATGTATTAAACACCTATCGGAAGTGTATCTCAAACTAAGTGAGTAGTCCACAAATCTCTCTCTGCTTGGGTTGAAGAAAGAGAAAGCCCGCCATGGGAGCCAAAAATCCGCCAAATCCATAAGACACGAGCGTGTTTTTACGTTGATTGCGCCACTTCTGGATCCCTTTTATTACTCTTTCTCTCCTAGTCCTACACTCCAGCCGTCACCCCTTTCCCCCAGTTAACAGTTACGGTCACAGTTTACGACTACCTCCAGCAACACACTTCCCAAGTACCGGATGACTCATAAATTGGATCGTAACACTTTTGACGACTGGAAGGCACACACCTTATGGAACTGCCGTGAAACCTCTCGAATATTAAAGTAGCCCCCCCCCACACCCTCACTCCCGCCATGACTATATCCTTAAACTGCTCCAGCTTTTAAAAGTCAGATATACAGCCTGTAACTTTCTAGTATGTGTTGGTCTGCGGAGTACGTTTTAATGGTACCCCTTATCTTTTTTTTTCGTTGTTGTATAGGTAATGAATTTGATGTCGTTTTTTTACGATATGAGGGTGGACGAGAAAGCATTATCGAGGTTAGTGTTGCCAGATGTAATAATTCCGCTGCCGTCTCCTGCCCGTAGTCTCCACCGTTTAAACGCATCTTCCCGTTTGTGATGCCTTTTTTTATTTTATGTATCGTAACGCAGATAATTTGAAGGGAAATGAATTTTTAAGGCATTGTTTAGAACTTGATTTTATACTCTCGGATGTGGCTATACTTTAGAACCATCGTTTCAAACTCCTATGGAATTAAGTTGCTGTTTTGTGCGAGTAAAGCTCTTGATTTAATGGCTTGGGTGCTATTTTGAAAGAGGATGTTACTTGAAATCTAATCGCTTATATTTGCCGTATACTTCAAAACATAATATTTTAGCAAAATATGGTATAAAAAGAGAAATAGAATACTTAAAATTCCATTATTAATAAATTAAGTTTTCGCAGTTTTAAGTATTAATGTAAAGAATTGAGCGGCTTAGGATTAAGAATTATATTTGTTAAATTAGAATTACGTTTGTAAAATTTGTTAAAATAGATAAAGATAATGAAATTAACCGTAAGTCAGTACACAATCCCAATTACCTACACAAATATATCATGCCTAACTTGAAAGTGAAAATTAGTAAATTTCACTAAATCGGATTCTATCACCTTATAGGGCAGTTTATGTAAAACAATCAGTGTGTTTGAAAGAAATAGAATTTACTTTCTTTCACATTTTGTCAAAACTGGTAACTTTTACCAACAAAAGAAACCAATGACAAAAATCTAAATTACACAATAAGAAAAACACATAAATTATTTTCTTCTGTCCTGTGCTCCCATTACTTTTTTTCCTCTAATTGGAATTATTGAAAATTAAATTTTTGCATCTATTCATTTAATAAAGTTATTGATGACTTTTTTTATTTGTATTGACATGTTTCAACTAAATCACAGTTGGTAGAAATCCATATTTCAAAAAATGCATTCAAAAAGTGTTAGTTTATTACTGAGTTCTTAATCTTTGTTATTCGTAATCTTGAGATATTCTTTGAAACTTGTAGTATAAAGATTAAAATTGAAAATTATACTCCAAACTTATGCTTTTAAAAATTCTTATTGCTTAAAACAAATGTTTGATGTCTAGTATATTCAATTCATAGAGTTAAGTTTTCCATCATTCAACAAAACATCGAAGTTTTTTTACTTGTATAGAACAACGATTATTATCCCATCAGAAATCATTTTTATAGGAGCAACTTATTTTTGAATTAACTCTCTTCTCTCTTAATTCTCGCCCACAAATAATTCTTTTTAGGAAGAATAATCCCTGATTTTGACAAATTCACTAAGCTATCACTTTTTATAAGAACCATCATAATAACCATGGGATATTGAGATGAATTTTATCAATTATTTAAAATGTGTTACAATATCTGTATATTCAACGATTTATTCCCATTACATATTATGTTTGATTATTGAAGAACAATGCCGGAGACATGTCTACAAATTATTGGCAGAGCTGACATTATTACTCTTGTCTATTTTTGAATATGAATTTAAATTTACTAAACTGAGAAGTGAAATGTTAATTTAAGTTAAATGACATTAGAAATACAAATGAATCATTGAAAAATTAGGAAGTCTTTGTTTTTTTTTTCTAAAACAGCAAGTTATATCAAAAAATTTTCTCTGTGGTTTTATTTTCTTTCCTGGTGAAAAGTTAAATTCTAAGCTTATTCTGAAGTAAATTTTTCATGTAACCACAATCTTGGTGTTTGCCATATAATTTAATGTTTACTTCAATTTTAAAGCACTACGTCATACAGCTTTCACGAACATTTCAAATCTTTTGTTTGCTTATATTGAATCTCTTGTCGATTAGCCAATAGAGCAGTGTGGTACAATCATTCTTACGTGACTATTAGAAGAATAAACACGCAATCACAAAAATTGTAACAACTTCATTTTTGTTAAGAGATGCACTTAAAAATGTGACAAGCACTTTACTTTTCTGAGGTTAACCCTAAAGGTCCCACTACATCCGACAACCCACAATTGGAAATCGATGCCGCCATTACGATTTGGCGACCACTTTTTTTTAACACCATTTCTCTTTGCTTGTCATGAATGTTCTATGGGCGGCAAAAAAGAAAAGAATAAAACAACCTAAAAGGAAACAAAACCCCTGCCGTGACCGTTTGGGCTTGTCGTTTTATGGAAGGGCCAATAAATAGTATTTTGCGTGACCACTTAGATTATATCACTGGAGCGGCATTTTCTTTCTTGTTGTCGCCACACCACGCCAAGATCGATTTTCGATTCCCTTGCCAGCATGCGAGTTATTTGATAAGTGTTTGCTCAACGGGCGGCTACTTTTATTTAATTCGACGTGTCATCAATTAAGCACCAACTTTGAAAGTGTGGCTACCTTTTCGCCGACACTAATTAATTCAAGGTGGAGGTAAGGCAAGTCAACAAATAGAACTGGAAGAGAGTTATTGGCTGGTGTGTGTGAGAGAGAGCCGACAATATTCCAGTCACGACATCGGGGCATTATTCTTCTGCAGGTGGAAAAGTTGTTCGGCAACACAGATTTGCAGAAGAGGCCCTAAATTGCTATGGTGCGTGTCTCCCACCGTGACCCTTTATTTTTCAACGTTAGCGCTGATGTTATCGGCGTCAAACATCTCACCTTTGCTAAATGAGACGGAATGTTTGAGGAAGATAAAAATAAAATAGTTGAATGCATTAACATGCAGAAGCAGTACGATGGAACTGAATCTCGTCGTCAAAATCTTGACCTGTCTGCAGATTTTTTTATCGCTAATTCATCCACGTTCTTTCTATCAGGATATTTCCTTAAAGGAAAGTGTCTTTTTGAGCAATTTCATAAAGTTCAATCATTATTAGAAATAAAAAGTAACAACTAAATATAAAATGTTATTAAAGTATACGTTTGAACAATAAAATTTTTTTTTTCAATACTTACTTACATTTGTATTCTTCTTGTTAGTGTCTATATGCCCTTCAGCTTGCTTCTTTACCTAGGAGAGTTATGAATTATGTAATTAGGCTTAATATTTATATCCTGTTAATTGAAAATTAGACTCAGTTGGCAACGCACGTAATTTTAAGTGTGAATTAAGTTGATTTATCTATACCTTTTATTAGCTACAACAGTTGTAAGTCTTGGGATTTTGAAAATGAGTAATTGCTGCAATACGTTCGTTCCTTGTTAAAAATGTTTTAACGTCAATACCAATTTCCAAACTTACATTTGTAGTATAATCAATGAATGGTATAAAAAAGTATTATCTACATTAAACATTTTATCTGATCAAATTAATGTAGATTTTATGATTCAAATGCAGGCAATACAAAAAATGACACAAAAATTATGGTACGTTTTGTTCAGTCATGTTTTGTATGTATTGATTTATATTCTCGATCAGTTCTTCCTCATATGAACAAGCTGTTAACCTTACGATATAAGCAGCCATATTATGTTTCAGTATGGAAAGGCTGTTTCAACTGCAATAATTTATGTAGCCAAAATTATTTATATGTTTTAATCATAAATAACAATAACCAAAAATTATTACAGTCGATTTTATATTACCTTCTAATATGCCTAGAACGTAAATTTTCTGAAAAATAGTGGTCATTAATTTGATTTATACCTCTTGTGTGCAATGTATTGAAAAAACTTTTGTATCTTTTCAGGAGTTTCTAAATTGCGCAATTTAAAACGACATAAATTTGGAAAATAGATAAATGTATAGTTGTGTAAATGAAAATTTTTTGTGGTATATATTGACTATGGGATGAGGATTATGTGTGTGTGTGTGTGTGTTTTTTTTTTTTTTTTTTTTTTTTTTTTTTTAAATATTAATAAATAAAATAAAAAAATAATAATAAAAACTAGAACTTTTTTTAAGAATTAATGTTTTTTAAAAGAGAAAAACCATTACTTTTACAACAAGAGATAGCATAATGATGTCTAAGAAAAACTTTTCTCTAAAAGTAATACTGGTACATAAAATTTTCTTTCAATAGATATATTGATGCCTTATCTGATCCTGATCCAGAGTATTCTATCTAATAAGTGGGGTGATTGCTTTTTCAAATATTCAGTAATGAGGAGAATTGAAAGGATGGAAAAAATCATCCTCATTCTCAACAAGAACCTCTGGAGCATCCTTTAGAATGAAAAGATTGAGAGGGTAGAAGGCATAGTATGGAGAACCCCGGACAACTCCACTCCACTCGTAGTTATAGTCTTTGGTAAACGAAAGGCGATGACTCATCTCCTCGTCTGAAGTAGACACGAGGATGAGGATTGCTTCGTGATAGGGAAGAGTGTCTTTTCGTTTGGGAGTGTGTCGCTTGGAACACGCTTTCGCACAAGTGCACCCCTCTCCACTGGAGAGGGGTCCTCCGAATAAATTGTGCTGATGCTGAGAGATCTTTTGTGCTGTGGGGTAACCGAAAGTGAGTTTATTCGAGAATCGTACCGTGTGCAAGAGAAGGCAGAAGGGAGATGTTTAAAAGGATATGAAAAGGAAATAAAGGCTGGAGCTTGAGGGATGTTGGGGAAAGTGAATTTGCGCGCTTTCGAGGGGATATAAGTAGATTTTTTTTTTGTCCTCTTATATGCAGCTGATCATTCGGAATCGGTCTCGTTTGTATGCAAATGTTTCTACACTTCCATATTTGTTTTATCGCTGGATCTGTTGAGTTTTCATTCCATTTCAAGTGTTTCTATTTCGAGTGAATTTTTTTTCTTTTTTCTTTTTGCTAATGTTTTAAATTTATTTATTTTTGAAATACTTATTTTTTGATAAGTTATGGGGTTGCTATATTAGCTTTCAAATGATAAAGCAACTGAAACTCAATGGAAAAGAGAGGAAAATATTAAATTTCTATCGAAATCATATCATGAAACTATTTACTAGCTTATGTTGGTTTATGCACAAGCTAATGATATCTTGTCATAAAGATTCAAACAACTAATCGGACCCATTTTTCTCATTTTGTTAAAACCCCCATTAGATTGAGAATACATGAAGTTTATAATATTTTAAATGCCAGATACGAAAGAGGAAAATGTTCGAAAAAGAAGGACTACGAAATAGGAAAATATGTATTAAAAAATGGTATATTTTTGCTTTAATTTCGATACATTTAGAAATGAAGAATGTAAATGTTACATTGAAATCGTTAAGCAACAGCTTGAATAATTAGCTAAATGTGGTTTTGGAAATTTCCTCAATTTGTTCGATCTGATTTTTGCTAGGTTATATATGGTTTTCATATTATCAAAGCATTTGTGAACTTCACCATTTCACAATTTTTAAATAATTTGCTGAATAAATAGAATATTAATTTATATCCAAACAAATACTTCTCATAGATTTCTTACTAAGAGATTCATTAATGCTTACATGAGAAGTGTAACAAAAAAGATGCTTAAAATCTAATTGCATTTACAATATTTTGAAGTGTTTTGATATTACAAATCACTAAATGAAGTTCCTATTGATAAGAAATTCATGCTTATCTATTGTTTTATGGGTTTTGTCCATAGGAAGAAAGGTGGACCTCATCTCGTTCATTCATCTATCATCCACAGATATCAAATAATAGAGCAAACTTTCTTTATAATTGTATCTCAATAAATGGTCTGATGAATATTGGATTAATAAAATTTTCAAATTATATGCTTTTTTTCTAACGCATGATATATACCTTTTTTGTTTATTTAACTTCATTAGAAATTGAAGTTTTAAGACTCCATTGCATATTATGCCAATTTCTGCATATTGAATTTAATTAGTGTTGCTTATATTTGTAAAATTTTAAAGCCATTATTAGTCCGTCATTTCTTAGATTTAAGGAATAAGCTTATTTTGCTATTAATATTGTATTGAAAAAGTACTCCAGAAGGATCATGTGTAGGTTCTTATAACTTTAAAATATAATTGAGTACATGAATATTATCAATTAGAAACGTCTGTGAATCACATTTGGTTCTGCTCCATTTTCCGTGTCTGCTCGCGCCATGTGTAGGTGCTGATTATGGAAATCCTATTCTTCTCGGAGGCAAGCACACTTGAAGTCTCAATGGGAAGTCGCATGTCGATAACGATATAACGAGATTTCTCACCATCCTCTGCTCACATTGAATCCTGAAGAACCAGGCCCCCCCTTCCTAACCTGATCAGGCTTCGAGAAGGGAGGACACGTGTGCATAACGATGTGGGTCGTTGCGTAACACCCTTGCCACTCGTACTGCCTGACTCATCAACCATTTTGGATCTTGTGTTCGAATAAAATAATGAAAAAAGATAAAACTCATTCAGAGGTGTGAATGTATTCCCGCGATAAGAACAGGCTCTTATTGACTCTTCGATTTCTGCAAGGGTTGACGTGGGCGAATTTTTAACGTATCAATGGCTCATTTTTTGTGAACTGCTGATAAAACCATCTTTGTGACACTTTTTATTATCTTTTGTTTTGATTTGATTCGCAACTGATGGAAATGTAGGTTTTGATAGCTTTGTATTTATTTTTCTTTTATTATTTTCACTGCTCATAGATTAGCAGTTATTTTAGTCTAGGAAAGCATAACAAATTTCTTAGGTATATATGATAACTCAATTTAAAAACCATAACACTGTTCCTAACATTTTGTTAATAACTAAAACTATTTTTACTTACAAATTAATTGCGCTATTTTTAAAAATTTGACGGATTTATTTATTTTTCTTCCTAAATAAGAATTGCGAATGAGTGTGATTATTGAGAAACACATTCAAAAGATAGAGTTCAGCTAATTATTACAAAGCAGATCTAAATAACATTTTGGAATAATTTATATATAACCATAGTTACTTTGTGTAAATCATTGAAATGTAATGGTTGTAAAATTTATTTAGTGATGTGAAGGTTATCTCATGTCATTAAAAGTACTATTTTTCTTATATTAATGTAAGTCTACTAAATTTTCATCGCCTAAGCAATGAGCCCTAATCTAACCAACTTAAAAATCCCTTCATAATATTTATACAATTATAGAGAAAGATGTGAGTTAGGGAAAATCCACTTAAGGAAAAATCCTAGAGTAACCGTTTTCATTTTTATATGGTTCTAGAAGAGATTTATTGATTAATAGCTTACTCTTAAGTGCATTAATGGCATTTGTACCCACATCGTAAATTTAAAAATCACATTGTAAACTGATAGAACATAATGAAATACTATCAGTTAAAACTAAATTTACTCTTACATACCCAGAAACCAAAAAATATTATTTTTATCAACAAACCCTCAAAAATAGAAAATATACCTTATCCAAGATGGGAAGTTCTTTTTTTCAATATAAACTCATGCAGGTAATTTTCAAGTAAAAAGGTTTTCAAAATTTCAATTCCGAGACAGAAATTGCAAACCACGGATATATATATAAATAAATCATGAATTAAATAGACATTTTAATATATCCACATGAGTAATATTCTAAGTGCAAGGATTTAATATGATCTCATAATAGACAAATTAAAAATTTTGAACAAAGTCGATGAAATATTATAAATAAATATCTGAACTGTAAAATCTTGAAATTACTGATTTTATATATATATATATATATATATATATATATATATATATATATATATATATATATGACAGATGTAATTGAAGAAACCACACACAATCGTTATAATCATACAACTTAAAGATTTAAACTTCTCTAGCCTAAGACCTTCTAAAATTTTTTAATTTACTTGACTTCTTTTATTCTAATATTTTTTGCGACATTGAAAACAAGAAATGTGCTTATCTCTATATCAGCACTTACTTTTCTGTCTATTTCAACCTACATGGTGGAGCCATACCCGATAACCTAAGGTACATACAAGGTCTCCATCACGTATGTCTATTTCTAATTCAACTTTTTTTTTGTTTCGTTTTGTTGAAAATCCAGTCATATGAAAATGATCCCTCTGACTTGGCAGCAAATGGAACTAACAAAATAATTTGGAACATTTCCATTACCATTTAAGAACAAAAAAAGGTATCCGTGTAAATATCAATCATTACTTTCAAGAAGAAGTGAGATATTCAAATGAATAATAGTCTTCCGAATATCTTCTCAATCTAAAGTTTTCATCTCAAACATATACCAAGTATGACGTAATACTAAATCAACTTTACATCTCCTCGTCCTACCACTTGGTTTATTTGGCTTCAACTTTTAATCTCAAACGATTAACTTGAAACATCCACATGATTGTGAAACATACTCTTTTTCTTAATTTGTTCTTGTACTTTTTAAATATATATATTTTTATATTCTATAAATTATATATTCAAATATCTTTTTTTTACTGTGAGACTAATAACAAAATCTATTTATTCATTAAAATTACTTGGATGTGATGCATTTCATATAATAATTTAAAGTGTTAATTTGGTTATTGAATTATTCTATTTTTTAATTTATTAAAATGTACTTCAATTGATTAGTATTTGCCTATTTAGCTAAATATAGCCCGATAGGAAAAAATAACCCAAGAAAAGTATAAGAGTTTATTAAAATTGTCGGTTAATACACTATCGAAATTTTCGCAGAAATTCTTGATAATAAATTTTGAAAATAATTTTGTAATAAAATAACAAAAACTTGATAAATTTCTTTACATTATTAGGAAAATTTTTTGTCGAAAAATTTCTTTCATAGATAAATGGAATAAAGGTATTAAAAAATTGTTTTAACCCAATGAAGGATATAGCTATATTTTTATGTTAAAATATTTTATTTATTATTTTAAGATTCATTAAATATACTCCAAGAAATAATATAAAATGTGTGATTTAGTGTCAATTTGTGGTGATATTTGTGGTAATTTTACTAGTCGACGAGATTTTACATTGTATCTTATATTACGACTTTTGAATATGTTTTTCACAAAAAAAGATCACAATTCTATAGATTATTCTGTTTCAAATTTTTCATCAATTAAATGCTTTTATTTATATATTTACTGTATAGAGATCGTGATTCTATATGAATATACTGAACTTGACTATCTTTTTAAAATAATAGTTAATTTAAATTTTTTTATTTTCACATGTATTCAATAATTTTTCTCGCATTTTATTCTATTTAAAAACTAGCTCGAGATTTTCTCTAATATTTCTTAATCAATCAAATAATTATTTTTTTGTTATAATTTATTAAATTCCATAGAAATTAAAATGAATTACAATTCAAATAGAACATTCACACAAATGCTCGAACTTCATTTTTCTCCTCATAAATTTTATTGAAGTTCTTCACACAATGTTTTCCTTCGACAGCAACACCGAATCCTGGCTCTCCCTAATCCCACCAGTAAGGTCAAAATCTCTTTAAACCCCAAACCCCATAAAAAGTCAGACTGGCACAAAAGGGATCCGGAAACGAAATGAATCCGGGAGCCATTGAAATACTCCGGCAAGCTATCCCAAATTGCCCCATAATCCCTGCACATTACCCACTATCCACTCCTGTGGAAGCCCTAATCCATCCTGCAGAGCACCCGCCGACTGCTAATCGGGCAATCCCTCCTCCTCCCCTTTTATCAAAATCCTACCGTTGATCCTCACCCTCCTTCCGCGCCCATAAATCTCCGAAACCATCCTACGTCGTAATTGCCCCCCCCCCCATTCCTTCCGAAACAAGTTCAATGTGTGACAATAGCACTGGTATTGGCACATTAGTCGTTTATTGTAATGTTGCGGCTTGTGACCGGGGTGGACTGCAGTTCGAAAATGGGTATTGCTCAAGGGGAAAAACATTGATTTACTTAGAATAATTTCTCAAAATAAATTTTCCCCCTAATATAATTCAAATACTATGAGAATTCAAAAATAATATTTTACCACCAAAATTCTCGCCAGATTTTTATTACGCAATTTACAGTATTTAACTTATTACAGTTTATCTTTTTGTACAATATGAATATATTAAAATTTAATTCGCGCATTATAAGTGTTCATTGTATTGTGAGAGACGAAAGACAAATTTATTTCTCAAATAATCGGGAAACGGAAAGAAGTTGTTGATCATTATAAGTTGCTCTAAATATGTTTTTGCTATAAAAAATTACAGGCAATATGTAATAAATTATAAAATTGTGATACTATTAGGATTTAGTCATTATTTTATTGAATTTCAATCATTCAAATTATTTTTATAGCGTTTATAGCATGCATTTTAAAATTTGCTTTTGAAGTTGCTATTATCAATTTATTAAAATTAGTTGGCATCTTTTTAAAGTAAACAAATTTTTGAATGTGTTAGTTTATTCCATTAACTGTTTTTAAAATATTTTATTTCACATATTAAAAGCATTAAACATTGTCAACATAAAATTCATACTACTGGAAGCAAGCAATTATGTTTAGTCTTGCAGATGACTTAATAGTTAGCAGTCTTAAACAAGACATATTATTATTATTATTTTATTTTTTATTTTTATATATTTATTTTTATTTGAATTATGGATTTCACATTTTCATACACATTTAGTAAGATAGAAGCAAATATATATATAAAAGTTTATTTTACATGGGAAATACATAGTTTGAGAAAGATAAATAGTATATATTTTATATTTACTTTAATTAAACATCCGAAATTAAGCTTATATTTAATAGTTTCAAATTTGAATATTTAAATACTGTAACTTTTAAGATTTAGTCCGTCAATGATTTCAGAATAAAGATATAAACTTACTTTTCAAATAAATACTTTTGACGCAGTTAAAAATGCTAAAATGCTTTCCACTATGCAATTTTAACTGACTTTAAAAAATATTGCTTTTTGAAGCCGTTTACAAATAATTCCTTATTTTTATCTCATTTTATGGAACTCATTATGTGACTGATTACTCGACAAAATACACCACATCGAATTACATGATTGAATCACTGTAATAATGATGTAATCATGTAAAATTGCATCATGATTCGCATATATTTAAGTATGGAAAGGAAAAAAAATTGAATCGTAAAAAATTACCTACAACCATCAAGGATGTTTTAAATCCATAATGATCGCTCAAACTGACAATATTTAAAAAAGCTATAAAACGAAAATCAAATGTATGCAAATAGCAGTTTAGTAAAAGATAAGTAGAAAATTGTTTATTACTCTTGGTTGATGATATGGTTGTAGACACTTGAATTAATGAGGCTTGACAGAGTTTATTTTGCAGGAAAGTTAATTTGTGATTTAATAGTATATACTATGTGATTATGATTCTTATCTGTTGTAGTTTTTGCGATACGAGTTTTGAAACGAATACACAAATAACAAATGATTTCGTAAACTATTTCCTAAAGTAGATAAAAATCAATTTCAAAGTTTTTTGTCGTTAATAATAAAGTTATTGTTTTTCAAATACGTAATTATGCAAATCCAAGACACTAAAATGAAGCTTAATTACCTAGTTATTTTATTCCAAGGTTAAAATGATTTAATCGTTATATCTTTTATGCTTTTTAAATATTCATTGACATTTATATCCTCGTTGGAATTAATAATCAAAGTATTTAACGTCTTAAATTTTTTATTTTATCTTATTCTAAAATTTTATTTAATGCTTATGTAAGATAATTGCAACTTCTCTCTCTTTCTCTGTATAAACAATAATTTTACTGATATCCATAAAAGTGGTTTCCTGACAAATATCTAATTCTCAGTTTGTTGTTATGGATGTCTGGCAATAAAATTGCACTAAATTACTTTCTAAGTGAAATTGGAATCTATTACTTTCATGATTGAAATATCTCTGTTTAAAATTTTAAATAGCAATTTTTCAAATATGTTTTTCTTCTAATTTTAATTCATAAGATATTTTCATTGTATATGAGGATGATTTCTATAATCAAAGAAGTCATAAGCTTTGTATATGTATTAGGATATGTTTTTATTTAAAAATTTCGGAAGTTATCAAGACATAAAAATGTATTTTGTTGCACTGTGTTAAAAAAGATGTTACCCGATGTGTGTGTGTATAAAAACTTAAAAAATGGCTTTATAATATGAAAATTTAGTAGTAAATTTATCATAAGATCATTTTTAGTAGGTATTAGGTACAAGAGGCAGGTTAAAAATTGCCAAATGATTAATTAATTAATTGGGGAAATATATTTTATATAATGTATGTATTTTAATTTATGTGCACAAATGCTCTGCTTCTACGCAATTTTTTTTATTTAACATTAAAAATACCTTTAATTGTATAAATATATCACCAAATAACCCAATTTTTTCCTGTTTCACACAAAAGGACAAAATCTTACCAAATTTATAAATTTTTATTATTTGTTAATCAATAATTGAAAATCCAAATCTTATATTTATGATCCTCAATCCAGTGGTATATTTTCTTATGAATCTTGATACAATAAATATAAAATTATGCATTTTCTTCCTGATTGTAGGAATTTTTTCTCTTTGAAATAAATGTATTTTCTAAGTAAATAATTTTCAACAAACTCATATGTAATAAAATTGTTAAATGAATGTATGAATTAATAAATCAATGGCAATAAAGGACTTTTATACAATAGTAATAACTCTTCCATAAATAGTAGATTTTTACATACTGCCAGTTTTGAGAACGAAAAATTGCGCAGAAACTATTCCTTCAACCAATGTGGCCCAGAAAATTTTGTTCTATTGTTTCAAAAATGGTTGAATAATCGTGAACTTATTTGTGCTCATACCTTTACAGAACAAATTTTGAGTTGTTTAAAAATCTATTATAAAAATCTTACAATATTACGTAAAACTTCCACAGATCATGAAAGTTTCTCTTAAATCTCCAGAACATTTTTTTGAAACCAACATCATTTTCCAAATGTTAAATCTACAAAATAAATTGTTGTCCAAATGTTAAATCTACAAAGTAATTTATCTGCTGGTCGCAAAAGTGCTGCTGATAATTCAAATTATTTTTCACGCATTTGAAAATAATGATTCAATAAGCATCTTCTTCTTCTTGAGTAATTTAGACGTTATGTTATCCTCATTTTCTGCCGCTTGAAATTGCTCGTAAAACTGGCACTTAACCGTTAACCCTAAATTGCCTTTTACATCGTTATTTCTGGCAAACAATTTACTAGTATAACATGCATTTAAGATAAGAAAATATTTATTTTAATACTTAAACGTGACACAATGTTTTTGAAGTCTATTTATCGCCATTGTTTCAGAATTCCTGGTGAGAAATATCATCCACTTACACTTCCCCTGCGCTGTCAAAAATCCTCATCAGCTATTTTCTTCGCCGAGAGTTCCACTTTACCCCAGAGGTGCTTCAGTGACACTTATTTAAGGTCCCCGATCCATCTATCTACCCTTAATCTGTGTCCGCTAACGCGACAGTTGGGAACGACACGATGCGGTAATTATAGTTTCGTTTAGAGATAACAGAACCCTGCGAAAATAATCCAGTCACAGCACCAGATAAAAGCTGAAGAATCCAACTCGGAAGTAAAAAAACATCGTCTTAAGAATGTGACCATGTGGTGGCACTTCAAGTCGGTACTCCACCCTCCGTGAGAGAGAGACACTCTTCAGGGTGGAGGTGGTGGTGGTGTAAGTGTCACCAGAGACTTTTCTGGAGTGTCTTCTTCCACCCTACCACCCTAAATTCCGCTGAGGAAGTAGGGACACTTCACTACCGCTATGCTTCCTCCAGAGGTACTCCAGCTTCAAGCATTTACTTTCGCCAAAGGGGGATTATGGCATTACATAGGGGTAGAGCTGGAGGAGTTTGTTAGTTCGAATACCTGTGATTACGGTGGAAGGTCTTAATTAACTGTTACTTTTGCGTTTTCTTTGTTCTTCTCTCCTCTGGAGTTTAATTTGTTAAAACGTGAATGGCGTAACTTGATGACAGTTGGTGGCTTGTTTTTTAAATGAAATTAATTATAGTTTTTAAATGGAATTTAAGTTTAAAGGAACACTTACTTATACTTTTATTTGAAGGTAGCTCAGTGTAATATATTTGACGTGTGCGTAATGTTTGTCTTCTTTTTTTTCTTATTTTTTAAAAAAATGATATTAATGTAAACTATCAAAATTTTCTTTCGGATAAAGTTTATACTTTTGTTTGGAAAAAATTATGTTTAAAAATTATTATCATATTATTTCTATAAATAATTTAAAATATTTTATATATTGATAGTGTCTACTATGTGAGAATGAAATCAAAATATATTCTTAGTTTAATTTTCTTTTTTGTCAAATTATTAAGATTATTGTCTTAAATATGAATATACTGCTAACAGTTATCTTGTTTTAATGTGTGCGAATGAATAATTATTTAGAATTAGAAATACTTCATTTCAGTATAATTGTCTCTCCCATAGTTTCTTTCTTTCTTCCCCCCCCCTTTTTTTTTTTTTTTTTTTTTTTTTTTTAAATCCTAAAATGATTTTTACTGTGTATATTTTAAACGTCTTAAGAGTTTTAGTCTCTTTGAATAAAATTAAACTTTAACATTTAAAATAATAGTTTCTTGTCAAGAATTTTATGGATATTATATATTTTTTAGCTTTTTAAATAATTATATTAAATCCTACTTGTCAACCAGATTCTTTGAAAAAATATTTTTATTTCTAAAAATAGAAAACAATTTGAAACTTTACTGAATTTAGAAAATGATATTTTGAATGAAACTTTAAAATAATTTATTACTTTAGCAGATTTTAAACTAGAAATTTTATTAAATGCTTACAAGTGCCCATTTAGAAAGAATGAAAGCAGTATAATTTATTTAACACCTAGAAATAAAATATTTTTAATTCTGAATAAAAAGTACAAACAGCACTAGTAGGTCTATTTCAATTTATAAAAAACTTACTAAAGACCTTAACCGCTCGATCTCCTATTACGATATCATATTCTGTTGAATCAAATAAATCGGAATGTGTAACTTATTGTAATAAAATGATTATCATAAAATTATTGCATATTTATTTGTAACAATTTATTAAAACTAGGTGCATGAAAATTTACAAGGAACAAGGAAGGTAGTTGAATTTACTACAGTATCATGTAAAAATTTATTACAAAAAAAAATACTATATATATATATATATACTAGCCAACAGTAGCTGCATTGAAATTAAAATACAGAAGCTACGTTTCCACAAGCTTATAATTTTGATTTAGTTTAGAGTTCTTTTTTATTCGAAGTGACGCAATCAGTTGAGGAAAAAAAACTTCTTTCTCACATAAAAGGCATGTTGTGTCTGTTTGGAGATATTTTTAAGAGCCAATTGAGATTTCAAGAGGCTTCAAGAAAGTCCTCATTCGTCGCTTTCTTTTACACTTTGTATTAGTCTCATTGAGAAAGCGATCCTGAAGTGTCCCATGTCGGAAAGCGTAATACTATTTTTAGATGCCATATTTCCGGTTTATTCTGCCGTTGCCATTCTGCCCGGGGGAATTCGAATTAATAATCTTGCTTACTGAGTTATTGGGAACGAATTTAAATTGAGAGTTGCTAAAGGTAACATTCATCTCTGTGAACACCGATGTGAATATTCCAATTTAAATACCCTTGGAGCTATTGAATATAATCCGTTTGAATAACTTTATGAGAGTGAATGAAATGTTGATCGGTATCACTTAATTCCATGATTCGTTTTGCGATTGAGTTCAACTGACGGAATCCACTTGGAAAGGAGAGATTTGTGACTTTTAAAGAAATAATCAAGTTTAAATGGATGTTACACGACTTATGCACTTAAAATTCGTTGGTTAATATATTTTAGAAAAAAATTATGTGTTTTTATTCTAAAATGCGATGATTAATGAGTTCGTCTTAGCTTAATGGTAAAGATTATAGTACTTTTGATTTAAGAATCGATAACCATGAATATCTATATCAAAATATTTACTGAAGATTATTAATCACAGAGTAATAGTAAATGGTGATGTTTGCCTTGCCGCTTTGTTACGGGAATTTATTGGCGAGAGTACAAGAGATAATCTTCTTATTCTTCTATCTTGAAACACATGCGTAGATCCAAATGTTTTCATTGGATTTGTGCATGTCAAATGTAACTTTACAAGAGCCTGTAAAAATTTATCCGTAAAATTTAAATTTTTTCTTTTATTAATTGATATTTGGTTAGAAATATCAAAATAATAGTAAACCTAGTTTTCAAAGTTTTAAATTTCAAGTAACTTAAACAGATTCTTCAATAAATGATAGGAATCTATGAATCTATGAACACACACACACATG
>JAPDSC010081279.1:39000-52342 GCA_026290005.1 Latrodectus geometricus | reverse complement strand
ATCAAACACAATTTCTCGTGAGCAAGTATTTACTTTATTTTATCAAATATCATTCCTTAGGATCTTTAATAAAACATAAATACGTATTCTCATATTTAATCTGTCTTTTATGTTGATGTTTCCATTTAATAGCTTAGTTGATACTTTCATGGTTAGATTTGTAAACTGAAGAATATAGTTAATTTATTTGTAAAATTTCTTGCTGTATAAATTAAACCAGCTCAAAATTATTTTATATAATCATCTAATCATGTTAATACTTGAAAAAAAATGTATGACTTCATCCTTACGTAACTTAAAATATATTCATTTTTTAGTTTTGATGTGTTTTTGGATGATTACTTTGTCAGGTATGAAATCGTTAAAAGCAACCAATTCCTTAATAATTTTAAGATATCATTAAAAGACTATCCAATTACGAACTGATAAAACATCTGAGCTACTGTCCTTTTTAAACTTCTAGCTATTCTAGTTGAAATGTATTGCGTTATGGTTAAAGTTACCCTACATATAGAGAATTTATTTCATAATAAAATCCAATAGCAAATCTTCCATTTTTTATAGCAAGAAGTGAATTTAGGTTAATATTGTTGTTCAAAAATAGTAGCAAATATTTCCTTTTATTTCAACTAGTTACATCCTTCATATTATAAGGAAAAAAATTAAATATTTGGATCAGCATCGTCTGCTTCCTAAAGATTCTAATTTTATTTTTTAAGAATGTGAAGGGGGAGGGAAAGCCAATCGCATATCTCCCCACCCGACCCTCTCTAAAATACAGATACATCATTAAGCTTTACCCACTTTACCCTGTTACATAAAACGAAGAGACAGATAGTAAGATGGAGATGAAAAAATTTTATCGGAGAGGAAAAATAAGAAGAAAACGGTATCGCATTCTTATCATTAATGATACTTCTCTCCTTTCATTTTTTTTTTTTTTATCATTTCTGGTCTGAAGTTAGTAAGAGGAAAAAAAGGGGCACCTTTTTCCATTTTTTATTCCTTTCCTGGGGGTTGTGGAATCTTCCTAATGAGCCATTTGCATGCGCACAAGAAGAGGCTCATTATCTCTTTCTCGGGTAGCTGAAGCTGATGTCGTGGAATTCGCAATTGATGGCTGCTTGCACTCTTAGAAAACGATATCTCAGCCGTTGCCTGATGAGGGAATTCTAAAATCGAACATTAAATGCACGAGAATGCTACGGTTGCAGTTCATTATTTATTGAGAATTTCATTGGTGTATTATTTTGTTGCCAATTGAGTATTTTCACTTTTCAAAGCAATAAAAAATATTATTATTATTTTTTTATAAAATAGCTTTCTTTAATGTATACTTCTTAATTAAAGTTTCGTTATAAATTTTTAAAAAGTTTATTAAAAAAATTACAAAAAAAATCTGATTTATTTTTTGCAATATAATAATTGAATAGTTAAAATGTGTGAAGGTTTAATTTTTTAAACAAATTTTTATATTTTTGTAAAAAAAATAGATTAAAAGTCACCGAAGCACTAAAAAATGAAGCTTTTAAGGAAATAACTAGTAAGCAATTTAAATTGTGCGTTGAGTTTTTGTTCTAAAAGAAACTATTTCAATCATTTGGAGTAAAAATATGATATGCAAATTTCATTTATGACTTTTTTTTAGTTGAGCTTAGAATTAATTTTTACATTAAAATAATTTGGCTTGTCTAAAATTTCATAAAAGCAAAAAGTTAAGGTATTTTTTTTTTTTTGAGAACCAAATGATTAGAACTTTGGTCCATCACTGATGAAGATTCATAATGCAATAGGTTTTGAATCCATATGATTTTTTGGGTCCCTTTAATCTATTTTCAACCAGTAAAGTACTTCAAATCTTTCCAGATTTTTATTTTTATAACTGTTTTCCTCACTTATAAGAAACAATAAACTGTGATATGTCATTACATAACAATTAAAACAAAAGCTGTGTGCATTAATCTCTTCATGTTCATTGATTTGTTTAGCTGTTCTTTGCAAGGGATTAAAGTGTATTAATTTATTTAACTAAATATATATATATATATATAGCAGTATAGGAGTATATTATTAATTATAATCGTGAGAAAATATGTATAAAAATTTTTTTAAGAGTAGCTACTTCCACTGCAAAGCGTATTTCACAAGTATAATGCTTTAAGTGCAGTCGTTTGCATATTAATATTATCATAAAATATTTCCCATAAATGATTACATTCTTCATTTAAAATTTTTTGAGTCAATATTAATTTAAAATGAATTTTCAAACTTATTTTTAAATAAAACTAGCTGGCAGAGAGAGAGAGAGAGAGAGATTAAAATATCTATATTAAAACAAATTTAACAAACACAATTATTGAAAATAAAATCGTTTCACAGATTAAAATTGACTTCAAAGTAGTCTTCAGAAACACATATTCTGCTTCAAGTTTTCCTTTTAAGAAAAACTGAAACATTTCTTCAAAATTGCACTGTGTTGGAAATAAATCCAATACTCAGTTTCTCAGAATCTCTGTTTTGTTAGATGTCTAATCTTTCGAGTGGGTTGCTAATCTTGAACATTCTTGAATTCCGATACAATATAGCCTGAGAGGAAAAACATTGAAAAAAAATTTTTATTTTGTTTTGTTTTTCACTCCTAAAAACAAATGAATTCTGATTTCTTTTCCGCTTCACTGTTTTGTGCCTTTGTTAAATTCAACAAACATCGAAAACAAGGATAAAAACTGCTGGAAGTCGTTCTTTTCATCAACTGTTTTCCAGGTTGCAGAAACTCAAAAGAAGGCATAAAATAAAAACAAAAATAAAAACAAAGAAGAGGCATTGCATTTTTAAACTCGGGGGGAAGAAGTGAGGTTAGCATTTGCTTGAAGGAACGAAAAAGTGCACTATTGTTGTTACTAAGACTGAGAGGTGGAACAAGAATTCGTCGAAGTTAAAATAAAAAAAAATAAGTAAAAAGGGGGAAAAAAACGCGCATCCTCGAAATAAATACACTAAAAAGATTCAGTGTTTGTCTAAGAAAAAAAAAGAAATAAAAAAAAAAGATGTAACCGAATGCAAGCGAAATTTGTATACCCGGAAAAAAAAGAAGCAAACGATAGAAAATTTCGAGGAGAAAAAAACGATATAAGTTAAAGGGATGGATACAGAAGCGAACGCCAGGAAAACAAAAAGCAAATAAATGGTTGGTGAAAAGTCCAAAGGCAAATTCGCAATCAAGTTAGTAGCAGAAGAGGCGGATTTTTTTTTCAATAAACTTTTTTTATGTCTTTTTTCGTGCATTACGTTACTTGCATTATCTACATTAATTCAAGATTGGGGGAAAGAGTTCAAAGGAAAAGAGGATGAAAAATTAAAACAACAAAAACGGAGCTATGTACGGGAAAGGTAAAAAATAAAATGGGGAAAAAAAACTATATCAGACGATATTCAAATCCTGAGTGTTCCGAATGAGGAGTAAAAAATTACTTAGAGAGAGGTGGGTGAAAAAATAAGTTTCAAACGAATTATGAATTATAAAAAAAAAATGCGAATGATTCTTTTTCATTTTATTTTACCTTTGAAATAGGAATATCAAATGAATAAGAAATAGTGGATAATTTTTTTTATTTTGTGAATTATTAAAAAGAGCTTACTTAAGAAATCAACATCTGCAGCTCATCAAAGAAAGAAAAAATTGAGAGAGAGGGTGTATTAAATTACTTGTTTCTTTTGCACGATTAAAAAAGCAATGTTGATATTTCATTATTATTACTTATAAATAATAATTTGTGTAATCACTATAGTTTTTTCCCCAAAACTATTATTTTAAGAACTATGACAATGAAAGTTGCTTAACAATGAAACAGCGATTTCATTTTTTCATAACAATAAATATTTTTGAGTTTCTTTTATTTGAAACTTAGTGTAAAGCCTTTTTCATTAAAATTTATTTAAAATTTTAATAATAATAAAATTTTTTTATTCATTTTCGGTTTTGTACATGTGTTCTGCTCTGCATATTATGTCTCTAAGTGGATATTATTATATTGACATTTTCATTAATAGTTTACATTTTCACCCTCTTATGTTACATTTTTTTTAAAAAAAATATACATATCTTTGGTTTCAAATTATAAATTTTAAAAAAATTATGGATCAGCAATTATACATGCTTAAAAATGATTATTTCTCTATTTTGGTTGCAAGCAAAAATCCATAATAAAAAATTTCTAGCAAAGAATGCTTAATATATTTATTTAATTGAAGATTAGTTTTCCGATAGTGGCAACGATGAATTCCAAGATAAAAAAGAAAGTAAAAAGCTAGTTTATATAATTCATTCTTTCGAAGATAATATTTCCAGCTCTCGTTTATTACAACATCATTTGCGAGTGCAGCCATCCATCTCGAATCAAACATCATAAATATCATCACTTTTATCTCGACAGATAGACAAGTACTCCAACATTAAGAAATCAAATCACTCTGAACATGACACAACAATAATAAAAAACGGAACTATTCCGAATGTAATACCAGACAGGTGGCAACGAAACAAATGGGCGGAGGTTTTTCTCAGACGATTTTTTTTATGACGATGGGTTTCTTTTTTTCTTTCCTTCTTGGATTTCCACCTGTATCTATAGATGATTATTAAAAAAGGTGGTAGCACTACTATTTGAGCAAAGCAGCTGACAATAATTAGAGGTTAGATACCACCGCTGTGTGGATCTATGACTTTGTTTTGCTTGTTCCACGCCGGGGAGGCCAGCATGTTAAAGTCCTTCTTGGGCTTTTATTATGATAATTTGTTGGCACTGTAATTTTCTGAGAAGGAAGGGGATGCTCGAGGCAGTGGGTTCGAAAATCGCCGGCGAAAGCTCAGGTACTTTTTATTGATGGGTATGTAAGAGGTGTCGTAATGAATGTGGGTTTTTGTGAGAACCGCAGATGCCCTTTTGCGACCTTCTTAAATGGGAGCCAGCGTATTTTTTGTGTTTACTGCATGCAATAAAGACAGGTATTAAAAGAGTAGAGTAATTGATGATGCCGCAGCTATTGCTTATCTAAGTGTGCTTAGTCATGCACTGAAATTCATACTACCCAAATAAAGATGTTTGAATGAAGATGATAGTAAAGAACAGTTAATCATCATTTCGTGACCAAAACCATTGTTTATTATTTGGTTTATTATTCTCGATGCTATTATAATAACACTGTATAATTCTGTCATTGAAACATGCATTTTGTTGTAAAGTTATCATTTAGGTAATAATATGTCGGTCAGTAATTAGATATTCGTTATATACTCTTCCCAATCACTTAAGGTGGTAAAAATATTTGATTAAAAAATGTAGACATCAAAATTCAAAGTCATAGGTAATTAATGTCATTTGATATGAGGATAATTATTAAAATCTATTACCTAGTAATAAACTTCTCCACATTCCATCGCATTGCTGTTAGATTTGCAGTTAATTAAAATTGATCTGTTATTTACGCTTAATCAAACGTTCAAACGTTTTTTAAACATTATTATCATCGAAACTCAATAATTTAAACAATTTAATAATCAGTCTACTATAATTAATGATAATATATGATATGATTAAACACTATAAAAAATTTAAATAAGGCAAAAAACACAATTTTGATGTTTTTATCAGCTTACAATTATTATTCTACATATGAAATGAGCTAATTTGCTGTGAATCCTTTGTTAATATTTTTCTTTGTAGAGAGTAGAAATACATCGTTTTATAATTTTTGTTAACACAATTTAAACGTATTTCAACAAACTCATGTTCTCCATATTTGTTTAAGTTAAAATTTATAAACAAATCACATTATACTGTAACACATTTTTAACAGTATACTTTTTTTTTCCTTTTGGGTAATGAAAAGACAGCTATTTTTTTATCTCTTCATTTGTTTGTACTTTTGGAGCGCCCTCTTGTGACTAATAAGTAGATTTACCGAACGATAAATCGTTGGGTTGGATAATTTGTTTCATTTGGATTGTTATTTAACACCTTATGTTCCGTTTCATCACTTCAAAGCAATTTCAGACACGATTTTTCAAACTCGACTCATGAAAACCATTTGCAAAGTTCGAATTTCATCGCTTTGTTCCTGTAATTGTTCTCTTTGTTCCCACAAAAACATAAAAACAGAAATGAACACAGTAATTATCGCCTGAGAAAAAACCCTGAACGCCCTTATTTGCAAGATTGTAACTTTTTTCTTCCTTTCCTTTCTAGAACAAAAAGAAGCTATCACCTTCCCGATCATGTCACACTTCACGTGTTTGAAAAATGGATTCGCCATTTGAGCAAGAGAGCGCGCAATTCTACAGCAATGGTAATTTCCCCGAGGAATTCGAATTTCCTTTCACGCCCTCGCGTTAATGTTTGGGCGGGAAGATTGTTCTGAATTAATTAAGGTAGTCTGGAATTCTGTGGTGGGTGGTGCATGGCATTCATCAGCTTCTGACTTATGGAAACAGCTTGTGCGTGGAACACGATCATTTTCTGTTTTAGGCACACCATGTACTTATCTGGTGATGCTTCTGTAAGCATTTGTCGTGGGATGTTATGGAGAAATGTGGACACCATTTCAATTTATTTCTCTCACACTAGCAATAGTGTATTCATTTAACTCAAGGATCAACATATGCCACCAGATTAAGTATCCCAATAAAATAATAAAGTAACAAGTATTTTGTGTTGTTCTCTATTTTGTTTCACATGTTCTTCATTATGAAATGTAATATATAAATGTCATTTTTGATAAAAGAAAGGAAAAACGTTTTGGAGAATTTGAAATTATATGGAACATGCAGTGATTCTGACATTGTAAATGCATTGCTAATCATATAATTAAATTTATCACATGATAGAGTTCATAAAATTAATAATACCTATTTTTTTTTATTCTGGATTTACAATTGTGAATATAAAATCGAATCCTGATTTAGATGGAAGAATAGATTTGATAGAACCAATCCATATCCAGAAAAATAACTAGATATTTTAAAAACAAAAACTTGAAAAACCTAGTTTTTAATAGGGCAACGTGGGATAATCTTCGGAAGAGGTCAAGGGCCGTTCAATCCTGTTTACAAATGAATGAAAGGGGGTTGAGATAGAAAAATTAATTCCGTTTTCAAGGAGAGCAAATTGAATCAAATCAATAATGAGCTTAGAATTGTAGCAATGACAGCTGATACATTTATTTGAAATATGTGTTAAAATAACCTAGAAAACTTTGTGGGATGTTTGGGAATCATTTTTCTGATATTTAAATACAATAATTATTTCGATTTAAAATTCACAAAAAAATAGGATTTCAGAATTTTTAATTTTGCAATTGTGAATTCAAAAAATACTCATTATGAATAATATATTTTAGAATTTAAACTAAAATTTTAAAGTGTAAATATTGATAAAATTTATGTCACAGTTTCCTGCTTAGCAGAACCAGAGAATTTTGAGGTAAATTTGTGACTTTAGATAACATTAAAATATGATGAAAAAATTTACGTTCTCAAACTTCGGTTTTTTTGTATCTAAAAATAAATAATTTAATAATTAGATTTGCAAAATTTAGTATATATATATATATATATATATATATATATATATATATATATATATATATATATATATACTGAATTTTACAAAGGTGCAATTTTTTTTAATGAAATATATTGGTTTAACAATATCGTTTACTTGAAATTTAATAATTTTAGGTACTTGAATTTATTTTTCAAAATGTTGTCAGATTCAAATGATGTATGAAAGTACTATCATTTTTTTTTTTTTTTTTTTTTTTTTTTTTTTGAATTCAACAATATTTTCAGATAAAATAAAAATTTTCAAATATAGGCTTTTCACCCTGAATTTTCCCTTTCACTGGCGTTGTATTTTTGACAATCCTTTACCAATGTCTGCAGTACAGTTAGAGTTTCAAACAGATAAAGAATTCTAAAACAGGATTGTAGCTTGGAGAGGGAGCTGAGGAACAAAAAAAAAATCCCGAATCTCCTTGAAAATCCCTTTCCAAATCCCCTATGCCGTCTATCAATCCCTATCCTATCGGCGCCCGAAGTCCAAAATCCTACTTTTTCCATTTGTCGGGATAAGGGGGAGAAAAAATTCCATTTTTTTCCATTTCCATTTTTCTCTTCTTTTCTAGAGGGGAAAAAATAAGCTCAAATAGTAAGAAACCGGCAGGAAAGAAAATCGCTATCTGAAAAATATATATATCGGTATATATTTATATCTGAGTATAAAATCCTGGGAGTATTCGATCCTTCATCGGTTTCGTAATCCGCCAATAATAGAGTAGCTTCGAAATGTGCTCTCGCCAGCTGTCCCGACCGTCTCTGGCTATTCCTCCTCCCACACTAAATCCGAAGTAACTGAGGTTGAGCAAGGCTTAAGATCGTTTCCTTGCGTTCCCCCCTTTTTTAGCCCCCCCTCACTCCTTTTGTTATTATTCTGTGTTTTGTGCACAAGTTGTGTATTGGAAGATGCTTGCTTGTAAAAAATGTTTCCCTGTTTTTGTTATTACCAGAAGAAATGTTTTAAATGACATGTTTTAAGAAATTGGTAAAGATTTTTAAATTTTAATCCTTTAATTTCTTTGAATTTAGACTTGTACTTAAGAATTTTTTTTTATCCAATTATTTCGGATTTAGTGATATTTGTTGACTTTTCTATTAATTAATTAATCTAAGCATAAGAACTTTTATGATTCACGAGCTTTATTCTTATTTATTTAAGAGGTTTTAATGACTTTGTTACTGGGAATTAATAAAAAATAAATAAGCACCTTTAAAAATACAGATTATATTTGTAGATCTAGTATTATTTGCATGAACTGGGTTAATTTTATTTTTAATTGTCAACTCTTATGATATATATATATATATATTAATTGGGGATATGATGTTATTTCATAATATTATTGTATGTTTAATACAATACATAAATAAATGCATTTTTTACAAAAACG
The DNA here is from genome assembly GCA_026290005.1 of Latrodectus geometricus. NCBI lineage: Eukaryota > Metazoa > Arthropoda > Arachnida > Araneae > Theridiidae > Latrodectus > Latrodectus geometricus. The sequence goes on along the minus strand of JAPDSC010081279.1, from coordinate 43,339 downwards.
TTATTTTTTACCAGCTGAATTTATTATCAAGATAAATCATTAATATATCTTATCAACTTTCTGATATACTTTTTTAGTAACTTATCAATATCTAATATATCTTAGCAACTTTTATATAAAAAATTATTTAAAATAATTTAAACAGAAACTCATTTTTTAATAATTTTAATAGCTATTTAATTAATTTAAATTTGATTTCTATCACTAGAATATAAAAATAATTTCTTAAAAGTAATTTAATAATTAAATTTTTAAATTGAAATGATTTTCACAAGTAACAGGATTGTAGCTTATGCCAAATTGGAACAACTTTTGTAAACCATTCTGCTGAACAGAAATAATTGCTGGTAGGCAAATTTGACTTTGGGAATTCGTTCTTTCATTTCATGCGTGATTTTGTATCTTTATTTTTGTCTAACAAATTTTCCCATGTATTTTTTAAATGTCTCTCGTAAAAAATGTACGAAATTTCTTTTAATCTATTTTTCCTATTAACAAATTTTCTTAAAATTTCGTCTTCGAAACATATTACTTTTATGCCGGTCTTGTAACTAAAATAAAATAAGTGATCGAGTCAGATATTTCCTAAAAAATAGGAATTTAAATAAAACTGAATTTAAACGATTTTATGGTTCAAATTTTAGTGATTTTAAGTTTAAAACTAATGGATTTTTATCAAATGGTTGAAGTATTATTTTAAGAAGATGTATTCAGAATTGTATGAACATGTCTGTTGACCATCAAGGTTCTTTGTTCATTGAATAAGACATATGCTTCTAATTTATGCAATCCACAATTTGTGATGCACTGTGCTAACAAATTATTATCTTTCATTTGAAATGTTCAGAGTTAAATTTTTTACAAGAGGAGTATCAGAAACTAATTGATATCCTTTTTTATATGAACGAAACTAATGTGTGTTAATTTTAATTAACCCAAAGAGAGATAGGCTTAAAGGCTTTCTTCGATTCAGCAGAAATTCTAATGAAAATATTTTCTTCTGAAATGATTTTAACACTAGTTTATCAAGTTTTAAGTAAATTTTTCTGAAATCTAAGTAATTCTGTATCGATTTTATTTATTTGCAAGTGAAATAATATTTTGACTGAAACTGGATTTGACTTTTTTATATTAGTTCCGTTTAACCAAATGAGTATCAAGTTTGTATTAATATTTTGGATTTATTTCTTTACAAAAAATAAGCCAACTCGAAATAAGGACTCAAAATGTATTCAATACTTGAATTTAAAATCTCCATGCAATATATATGGGATATTTACCTTAATACGATTTTTTCGTAGTTGAACATTTTTATGGAAGCTATTGATTTTAAAATTTTTATAGAAGCTATTGATAATTTACCAATACCATGTCTCACATTTTTTTCTATTATATATCTATCAAAAATGCAATCCTATGATAGTTCATGTGGTTATGATGTGCTTACAGATTCTGTAGAATCTCTCGAAGCTCCTAAAGATGAAAGAATGTTTACCATATTTGTATGATACAATAGTTATGTAGGCCCATTTTAAACTTATAAACAATCCAAGTTATTAACTGAGAAACATGAGTTAGAAAGAATTTGCTCATAACTATGACAAAACGAATTAACGTAAAAGCCCGGTTTTCCTGATGAAAATCTTCAACCAGGCATAAATGGCATAAGAATACTGGTCAAGGTACTGCAAAGCATTTGTTTATTCAGTTTTACCTTGTGCCTTAAAATGCTGAATATGCCTCCATCATCCAAATATAACTATAGACTGCTTTTAACTAACTTATAAACATAGATTAAAATTATATTTATTTGCTTTTGTTCACATTCAAAGTATCTTTTGACGTTTTCTATCACTGATTTGTTTATTTCAACTGCGTGCTATCTGTATTTTATTTCAATAAAGAAGTAAAAAGATATAGCTACGCAATTAATCTGAATACAAGGGAAAATAACTCAGCGTACATTTTTTTTTATTCTTAATGTAAAAGGAAGAAGTCCATAGCTTTGTTTTCTTCAGTATTTCTATAAAATGTTTAAGAACAATTTATGAATTTACAGCTGAAAGTGCATATTTATCTATTCAAGTTGGCTTAAAAAATTTAATTCTTTTTCCACTCTCTGTACATTCTAGAACGTTCTAGATTTAATATATTACTTTCACTTGTGTTTTCTCGTCTATGAAAATTATTGGCAGCAAAAAATAATAATTTTTTCCCAAATTAAACAATCTATATATATATATATATATATATATATATAAAGGTAAGTATTTCTTCAATAGTAAGTATGTTTGTAAAATTGATATATTCTGTGATTTAAAAAGAAAAAGTACCTTTCTTTTGATTTAGCTTATTATTTTATTCATTTTTTTATTTGATTAATTCCGACGAAATCCCATTAAAAATCTAGATCATGATCCTACAAAAATTTTTCTCAATATATGAATTGAATAGTCATACTATGCATATCTAAACGTATTACTGACATTTTTAAATTCAAATATGAAATGGAATTTCTAAGTTAAAGGTGTCAACTTGTCAGCATGAGGAAAAAATCTTCACCCATCGGTATAAATTGGCTGTTTTCTAGATATAATCTAAATAGAAAATATGTTATGCATTCAAAAGCTCCTTGTCATTTCATACAACCTCCTTTGCTGAGTTGTAAATCTATAATTTAATTTTGAAATCATGTGTTTCTTTATATAACTTGTTTGTATACTCTCACAAGGACCAACCAGATAATAAAACACAAACGTTAGAGGTTGCCAAAAAAATAAGACTCGTCACCATTATTTTCTAAATCTCTTCCGACCAGATGAGGGCTAAGAGACCAACCGCATAAACACTTATTTTTATTTATTTTATTTATTTTTTTTTCCTACTCATTCCGCCGCCTTAATTGATTCCAGTTGGTTTTATTAGGAACGAAGAACAGCGAGAAGTAAAAAAAAGGAACAAAAAAAAGTTCGGACTACCAAGCTTGGCATCACATTCAGTGGTGATGGTGTATGCACTAAAAAATTGATTACCCTCGTTATTGTCACCGCTTTCCTGTAGCCTCCTTGTTGGGTAATTACTGCGGATAGCTTCCTTTTCAGAATAGCCGATCCTTGGCTTCTATCTACTAGGGGATTTGGCATCCTTTATGAGGTTTTCCCCTGCTGTTAAATGTTACAAGTGACTGGCGGATTCTTCTTTTTTTTTCTTCTATTACTTCTGAGCAGAGTGTTGCCAAAAATCGTCAGCTTTTCTTTTTCTTGCACTATTACGTCCATGACATTACTTTTTTGCCAAGTTGTTGGAAAAACTGATGATTCTTTGCAGATTTTCCTCTAAAGAAAAATCTTTTTATGTGCTTAGTTGTATATTTTATTCCGTATGTTCCTATTTCGGTCAACTGAAGCTACTAAAAATTACTAACCGTCTCCAGATTTTGAACCCCGATCAGTTGTTGACGAAAATGTCTGAGATGGCACTCTCTTCTGTTGGGCATCATTAGAAATCAACTTGTATTTACTCTTCCAATTTTAATTAGACTGTGAAGATAATCTCTGATACCACAGTAAAAATTCTTGAGAACTTATAAAGAATTAAAGAAAAACACATTTTCATTTTTAATGTGTTTTTAAAAGTTATATTAACAGTCACTCATTTGCGTAGATCTATTTATCCAAAATAACTTAAATATAATATACTATTTATATATATAATTTCGCGTTTAGAAAAATTAGGAAGGGGTATATGAACCTAAATATTCTTGTTTGGTTTTTGCATCTTGGCAGTACATCAATGATGGATCTTTGGCAATCCTCCCACGTTAATGACTTCAACCAGTAATCACCGTCCTTGGTGAAAAATTATGTAAACTGGTATCAAATCCTTTGCCTGTCATTTTTTTTCTTTTTTGGTTTAACCTTCTAACTCACATTAATTAACCTCATTTGCATGGAGTCAAATTTCAAAAGCTTAAAAATTAGTTACTTATCTTACTTTTTTTATTTCTAATTTAAACTCTTAATTAACTTTCAACTATAAACAAATCATTAATAACTATTTGGTCATAGAGAAAATAAAAAAGGATTCTTCATGGCAGATTTTATCGCGGGTTTAAATAAGTCAGATGGTAAACCTGTATCCATTTACTATGGTATCTTCAACCTATGTGTACATTGTAAAAGAAGTCAAATCCTTTGCGTTGTAACAATCCATTTGAACATGCAAGTCTAATGCAAATATTGGCGCTCCAATGCTTTAATGTATTCAAGTCAACTTCCGTGTGAAATGTTGAATTGTTAGTGGTTAGTAACACATATCGGAAGTTCTTACACTTTTGAAT